>OMOU01042429.1:0-15633 GCA_900312585.1 Malacocephalus occidentalis
GAGGGTCTCAGATTGTTGTACAATGCAGCACTGTGTGTCAACTGTGGCTTCAGACTCAGATGACATGACCTCGGACACAAAATAATACTTTTTTAAAATAATTTTTATAATTACCGGACGGACAACCCCCCGTCTTTATTGTCGCAGCTAACACCATGCCTGTACACCCGTGCACGGCGGCCCTCCCAACCCACCCCACACACACACACACGCTCCCATAGGTGTCGCCGTGAAATTGGTCGTCCGCTTTTAACCCATCCATGGCCATCTTCCTCCGCGGTCAGGCCAGGAGTGGTGGGCAGCTAGTGCAGCGTCCGGGGACCACCTCGTTCCAACCGCCGCTGGTCAGGCGACGGTCTTCTTCCATGTTTTTACAGGGGTTATATATACAATGTATATATAGCACGGGGAGCACGGGGAGAACATGGCCCATCACAAAGGCCCATCACATGGCCCATCACAAAGAAGGGCCAGAGACACCAGTGACAAGGTGTGTGTGGATGTGTGGCACTCCGACTGGGCAGGTTTGAGCGCTCAACCGAGAGTTCCACCTACACGCCTCCAGTAGGGTTGTCGAGGGAAGTCCAATGAACCAGTGTACAGCATATCCTTTTATATCATCCCCCCTCGTTTATCTCAGAAGTGCACCGTTGGCCGTCTGGTGGCCCTCCTGCGGTTAGGACGCATTCCATTTTTCTAAGTAGAGGATGATTTGGCATCTTTGCAAGTACATGATCTATCAACAGCACATTTCGTGATCAAACATTCTGTTCCATCCTATAGTTGGTCAAAAGTCTTCCATTACACAGCAGTTGATGTGAGTTAAGATTCTTAGAGACATAGTATTACACCACGGTGTGTGGCAAAATTAATATATGCACCGGCCACTTGATCAGCCAATCGCATGGCAGCAACTCAATGCATTTAGTCATGAAGACATGGTCAAGACGGCCTGCTGCAGTTCAAACCGAGCATCAGAATGGGGATGAAAAGCCATTTAAGTGATTTTGAACGTGGCATGGTTGTTGGTGCCAGACGGGCTGGACTGAGTATTTCAGAAACTGCTGATCTACTGGGATTTTCACGCTTGTTGATGCCAGAGGTCAAAGAAGAATGGCCAGACTGGTTCGAGCTTCAGTTCGAACAGAGAATGGCCAGACTGGTTTGGCAACAGTAACTCAAATAACCACTCGTTACAACCGAGGTATACAGAAGAACATCTGGTTCAGGCTGGTGGTGGTGGTGTAATGGTGTGGGGGCACAATTTGGGCCTGTACTCAAATGTCCTCCACAGTCACCAGATCTCAATTTAATAGAGCACTATTGTGATGTGGTGGAACGGGAGATTCACATCATGGATGTCCAGCCGACAAATTTGCAGCAACTGCGTGATGCTATCATGTCAATATGGACCAGACTCTCTGAGGAATGTTTCAATGTGAATGCGATGTGGAGTCCACATTGCAAAGGATCGGACTTGGACTACACACATTGACACTCGGGTGAAGAAGGGATAGCAGCGCCTCTAACACCTCAGCTGAGGAAATTCCGACTTGTGTCCTGGAGGATCCTTCAGACCTTCTATGCTGGTGTGGTGGAGTGCATCTTGACAGGAAGCATCACTGCCTGGTTCGGCAACAGCTCCTCTCAGGACAGGAGGGCTCTGCAGAGGGTGGTGCATTCGGCTGAATGCACAATTGGCATTACACTCCCAACCCTACAGGACCTGTATTCCAGGAGGTGTCGAACCAGAGCCTGCATGATAACCACTGCCAAGAGCAGGAAGAGGGCCAATGCCATCGGTGCATAAATGGTAGTTAGGCAAGAGCCTCCACAGTCACGCTGCAAGTTTTTTCATCATCAGGACTGTAAACTCTGTTCTCACCAGGGCACATGCACACATGCTCATGACATATGACATGATGGTTATGACGTATGACATACAAGAAGAAATACATGGTCTGTACTCACCTTATTCTATATTCTTTTCATTCTATATTTGTCAGATTTTTAAAATTGTTATACTGCCCTTTCTATTGTCTTTTTGATTTTTCTGATTTCTGCTGTTCATTTTTACTGGGAATATTGTAAATAGGGTTAGGGTCCCTCCAATTCAAGTTATCTTTAGCATTATTTTGCACATTCAGCTGAGCATCTGCATTTTTCTTTTCACTGCATATACTGTATGTTTATGTCACAAATATCTTTAATCCTTCTTGACTTGTCTGACGCCTTCGACATAGTGAACCACCAGATCCTCCTATCCACTCTGGCAGAACTTGGCATTGCTGGATCTGCATTATACTGCTTCAGTTCCTACCTGACAGCACCTATCAGGTGGAAAGGCTCCCTGTCCAGACCATGCACCACCGTTGACACTGGAGTCCCCCAAGGCTCAGTACTAGGACCCCATCGGTTCTCCTTATACACTAGATCTCTAAGCTCTGTAGTTACATCCCACAGCTTTTCCCATCACTGCTACGCAGAGAACAACCAACTGTTCCTTTCTTTCCCCCACCCTCTGACACCCAAATCACAACACGCATCTCTAAATGCAAGGCAACCTAGCAATTATGAAACTCGTACTATTAGCCTTCCAACTACGAATGCTTGAAACCTACCACAGCAATATATTGCTGTCTCCTTCAACAAATGTACTCTTTGTAGGTCGCTTTGGATGAAAGCGTCTGCCAAATGCACAAAATCTCAATGTTTTAAATGGTGGTAATACTAAATAAATAGTGCATTTTAGAATAGAGTCACAATTTTATTATTTTCAAAGAACACACATTGACCATGCTTAAACAGTAGTTTGTAAACTGTTTACGTGAAGAGAACACAAAAATATACCAAAACAAACAAAAATACTTCAAGTGAACATTCCAATATTTTTTTTTAAATTGGTAAGCCAAAAAGAACCAGTGAAAATGGAAAGGTGCCAGGTTTGGTCTTTGGAGGCAATATAAGAACACGGTCCTTCTTGTTCAGTGTCACAGATTCACAAGATTGTGTTGGCACGTGATTCAATAAGTCATTGAGTCATAATGACACATCTGTATGAGAGGTTTTGTCCAGAAAGTATGTGATACAATCATGGGTGGCATGGGTATATAGAGAGAGGGGGCATTGCTGGCTCATGCTAGCATGCTAACAAGCTGATCACCTGACACCAAGGATCACAGGAACATATTCAGAGGCCTGGTTAGGCTTCATAACCACCCAATCGTAAACACAAACAAAAGCCTTTAAAAGAAGAAGCATTTTTTCATGTAAAAAGTACAGGACCTTATCAAGCTTGGTGGGTCTTTAGATTCAAATCTAATGTAGTGGAGTTGAGCAATACCAGGACCAGGGAGGGACTTTCAACATGACTGCAGAAGGGCTGCTGAATGTATATGTTCTCTTAAACGCGAATGCACGCACGCACACACGCACGCACGCACGCACGCACGCACGCGCGCGCACACGCACACGCGCACGCGCGCACACACGCACACACACACACGCCAGCTGAGCCATATATTGATTTAGGTCTTAGACTTTAGTTGAGCCAGTTGCTTTGCGTTTGAATAACAGGATGATGACGTGGCTCCATTCACACAAACACAACGTTAAAGCAGAAGAAAACGCTGAGGTATAATGCGTTTAAAAGCGTAAAATAAGTCAAAATAAGCCCTGCTGTCAGATATGCTTTTATTCCATTGCATGCTTGCTCTATTTACTTGATCAGAGTCAGTCCCACAGGCAGATATCCATCCCCCAAGACAGTCACAACAAGGCAGTCATGCTGTCCTTGACACTGAGCATAAAAATGACTTTTGGAAAACACTATTTCTCATTGAAATCCCCCATGTCCATGGCGTTACTGCTACCCATCTGTGATGAAGGCCTATTGCTGTGGTGGAAGAAGTACTCCGATCTTTTATTAAAGTAAAAGAAGCATTCCCACACTGCAGAAATACTCTGGTACAAGTGAAGCTCCTGCATTGAAAATCTTACTTAAATAAAAGTACAAAAGGATGAGCAAGTCATATCAACAATAAAAGTAGTTATGATGCAGAATGGCCCATTTCAGAATAGTATACTGTACACATATGATTGGATTATAAATATTGATGCATTCATAGGTTTGTTTGTTCATCGTTCATCGCTGTTCATCAATGTTGAAGTTGGTAAATGTGAAGCATGAAAGCCTTGTTGACCGTATCATAATGTATTTATTGATTAGATTTTGTACTGTACTAATCTGCAAAGTAACTAGTAACTAAAGCTGTCAGATAAATGTACATTTGGATATATAATATTTTCTTCTCAGATGAGTATAAATATTAGTCAAGTACAAGTACCTCAAATTTATATCCTTTTGTCAAATAATAAAAGGCAAAAACACACATTATTTACCGTAGTATTCAAAGTCTCTTGAGGTGTCGATACTACTGTGTGTGCGTACTGTGTCTCCTTGCAAGTAGGCAGGGAGGGACAAGTCCCAAATCATTTCCGGGTAACAAGCTTACTAGTTTGGGACACACTTACCTGGAGGATGGACTGCCCTCCTGGACTGAACCTACTAAAGCCTTGCCCCTTGTGTGCTTCTCTCCACACATCTCTTCTTCCACAGGGTGCCAGTGAAGGTTCATGGGAATGTTCTCCTGGGACTTTCATGTTCGGCTATGTGTCATAGAATGTGGGCCTGTGACGCCCAGCTGTGACGAAGGGCGATAGGGATACAATATACTTGATTGACTGGAGTAGCTTGCGGTGTAATTTGGGATGTGGAAAGAGATACAATAATAGAAGCCTCTCTTGGTGAAAAGGCTTTTCCTGACATGTGAAGTGTTGGAGAAGCGCTCTAGTAGCGCGGCCCTTTGCTGTAGTGCTCCTCCCGCAGTCTGCTGTAAGCCTGGTAGCATGAGGCCAAGTCGCAGACACCCTGAGCCCCCGGTGGGCCTCTCTTCCCTGGGACGCCATGAACCCCCGGCTTCCCGGGCTCTCCTGGACGTCCCTGGGATCCCTCACCGTCTAGGCCTCTCAGGCCCTGGACACCTAGGAGAGCAGTTAGGGGTCAGACACTTGGTTACCACATCATTAGCCATGTGCTTTATTATATGGATGTATTTATTTATAAGATGCCATCAGCTCCTAGTTCCCCAGGCTGGCATGCATGTATTTGCTAGTTTTTTTTCCAGTTTTATGATCATATTTGGACACCATCAGGGTCTTCTGTACTTGCAACCAAATTCCTTAAATGATAACATAACATTACAGGGACGGCAACAGTGAGTATTATGGAAGGTGCATTTACCTGCAGTTCCCGGTTGGCCTGGTAATCCAACACTCCCCTGACCTTTGGCCCCCTTCATCCCCATTGGCCCAGCTTCACCTGTGAGAGAGTTGACACAAGGATATCTTTATTATTGCCAAGGGGCAATTTGTAGTAACAACACAACCAACCAAGAAACAGCAAACAATAAACACAATCAAAACAATGACACTATTTAATGAGTTATTTAAATTGCCAATGACAGCAGGGACAAGGAGGCAGGGAGTTTTTAAGTCTATTGGTCCTGCACTCTGGACAGTGAGGGGCTAGGATGAGCCAGGATTGACTGGGGCTTCTTCAGAGTCCTGACCTTGTGCAAATGAGGAAGGTCAATCAAGGTTGTGGCTGCAATTTTACTGCACACAATACCCTGCAATCTGTTTCCATTTTTGAGGGTAAGTGACATACCAGCTGACATGATGACGCATGAGCTAGTGAATCACAGTCCTCATGACATCTTATTCCTAACTCTTCTGGATGGCCATGATTGAATGCTCCTGCAGCCTTTTGAACCCCAGGGGCGGTTTGATCCATTTGATCCATGACAATTGTTCCCAAGCCCGTTGTGTGCTCTCATAGATATATACACACATACATAGTGTAGGGGATCAGCCATTCAATATGGTGGATGGGACGCCATGCTCCTTTGTTCTAAAGACAAAGGAGAGCCATTAGAACTCAGTTACTCATTTTACTTTTCACACCTATGGAGTTTTAATTGTTAATCATGTGTAAAACAATGGAGTGATGGTAGTTGAGATGAGGGGGATATAATATATTATTATAATTGTAGCAGATCTCCTGCCAAATTTGAGGCTCCTTCAATGACAGGCAGGTAGTAGTTTATTGCGTGATAAAATGACCTGCCAGGGTATTGGCTTGTAGCGCAGACTATCCAGATTAAACATCAAAACATGTAGCAGATGCAGCTTTTATTTAGCTTTTATTGGCATATTTAAGATGAAGTACGTGCCTCCGGGATTAATATGGATTAATAATATAACTAAGCAACAGGGAATAACATTTCACAGGTGACAATTTGTTATATTTTGCTGTTACTAATTTAAAATATATATAATTGAAAATATATAATTGATGTAGCATAATGTATCAGAAACACATCTGGCATTTGTAAAAACCAAGTGATGTAGATTATGAAATGTGGACAGACCTCCTGCCTTGAAAGACATGCATGCAATGGGAGGCGTGGTACCAATACTGCAATGAACAGCAGTGGCCAACGCAGTGTCTATGTGGATGTATCTATGGTGACCTCACATCTGAGAACACACCTTTAGTTCCCTGTGGGCCCCGGTGTCCAGGCATCCCCGAGTAGCCTCGGGGGCCGTCCTGGCCTGGGTGTCCCGGGGCTCCGCGGCCACCCTCCGGGCCAAGGGACCCCTGTGGGCCTGGCGGTCCGGCCACCCCCTCACACTGGCAAACTCCAGATGGAGACATCAGTTGGATGAGTTGAGGGAATTGGGCTGTGTGTGTGTATGTGGGGGGGGGGGGTTAGACAGGATAAGACATTTGAGATCAGGACAGCAGCCATCACAGAACACAGCAGTGTGAATCTTACAAAGCAACAACCATGTTATTACATTGATATTAAATGTCTTCATCCTATTTTTTGAGAGATTTAAACATTTCAGGCAGCCTGGCTTTGCTTGGTCATTAGATTCAAGATTTCTGATGTTTAATTGTCACATACACATATGCAGTTGTGAGACGCTTATGGTTGGGCAATGATGAGATCGGTAAAGACACCCAAACACACTCACATGCGCTTCCTGACGTTTCACAATCGTATATTGTGCAAGGATAGAATGGCAAAAAACACACCTCACAACCATAGACAACTGCTCACATTTGTCTTTTAACTTGCTAGATGTACTTTTCCCGTTGGTCATAAAATATAATGCATGGTTCATTAGATAGATTGCCAGAAATTGCAACAACAGAGATTGCAGAGAAATTACAGAGAAATTGCAGATTTCATAAAATCTGTGTTGAACATCTGTGGTTGCTTTCTGAGATGATTATATTCTTCCTCAGAAGAAGAAATAGAACATGTAAGATCCTTCTCACAAGACAAGAAGTGCAATAACATAAGGGGCATTAACATAGAGTTCTATTGAGAAGTGAGCATGTTTTACTTAGTATAGGTGGCAATGGTCCTTGGTCTTTGGTTCCTAATTTTGGATTCACACTATAAAAACAACTTCCAGTTTTACCAATTAGACTTATTTTACTATGACAAATGACAAATGATTCTTGATTTATGTAAATTATGTTCAGAGTGGTTGTGTTAAGTCTATAGTGCAAGAGGAGGCCTGATTTGGATTCTTTGGAAACACGTTTTTCATCGTGAACACTCCTAGGAAAATCTTAGATCTCGGATCTATGTACCTTGGATAACATTAGTTACTTAACCTTGGACACCATTAGTTACTTAACCTTGGATAACATGAATCCCTTTACCATGGATAACATTAGTTACTTAACCTTGGATAACATTAGTTACTTAACCTTGGATAACAGTACTTGGATGACATGAATCACTTTCCCTGAAGGATGACATGAATCAGTTTACCTTAAGGATAACATTAATCACTTTACCTTGGATAACATGTGCACAGAGTTTCATCAAGTGCTCCTCTGATGGTGGCTTTCCCTATGAAAAAAACCCCAAAGCATAATTCTTACATTTCATACATTTGTTGCAGTTGAATGTATTATATATAGAGCTAACCACCACCTGCCTGTGTCCTGAGTTGGAGAGAAGCCCCAGCCACCCCAGACTCTAACTGGGCCAGGTGAGGCTAATTAAGCCAGTCACCAAACACACACACCACAACGTTACCGGTTGGAGATAACAGCATTGTATCAATTAGTTTGTGATACAAAGTCCATGAAGTGGCTTTTCCAGAGCTCTCCAACCCAAGACACAGCCGGGATGTTGAACAATCCTGTATTTTGCCACACACCATTCAGCCTCCTACTGGTGTCATACATTGTCTTTAGTCAATAAAGTTGTCCCACATTGAAACTGACACTTTGATGAAAATTACATTGGGGAAGGCAGGGTCATGACATTCATGTCCATCCACTGTCTACGCCCTTCTTAAGGCATAATCTGTGAGTATTTCTGTTCTTGAACATAAAGCAAAAATGTTTTATATTCAATCTGCAATGCTGATGGCACTTTTACTATTAAGGAAGTGGTGTGTGACTTGGACTTGACTGAAACATCTTTTTTAAGTTAGGAAATTGGCTGACCTAATATTCAGCTTTTTAATAAAATAAATCGTGTAATGTGGTCCAACTCACCGGTTTCCCAGGATAACCAGGCACTCCCGGTTGCCCCGGTGACCCGTCCTGCCCGGGGAACCCCCTGATGCCCACGTTTCCATGGTGACCATTTTCACCCTTCCTCCCATCACCACCCCTCACTCCAGGCTCCCCCACAGCACCCCTCTGATAAGATGAGAGATAATAACAAAAACAAGAACAAGCATTAAAAAAGAAAAAAACTATCATTATTATTATTATTATTAACTGCTGATGGTAACAAATAAGTCACACCCGTCACTTGCACCTAGCCGCTAATCTCTCTCCCCAATCTGTGTGTCTGTGCGGTATCTGTTGAGTCACGTTCATTTCACATTGGCTAAATGCTGTTGGTTACTCAAGTCTCACAACTTGGCGATCATGTTGATAGTTGATCGTTTTGTACTTTTCTTTTACTGGACAGATATTCACGCTCTGAAGGAGGCCCCAACTAAAGCCACATTGTAGTACTACACTCTGCAACATGAAAAAGGAAGTAGTACATGTGCAGCAGTACTGGTTGAGATGTGGCGCCTTGCATGTTATGTTATGCTGTGACATTATTTTGGCAAGTCTTCTTCTCCACCCCTCCACTCACAGCGCAGCGGTGCTATACTGCCCCATGTGGACAAAGGGAAAACAAGGGGACATTTATTTAAACAGGGCGGTGGTCGCATAACTATTTGATTTATTTTGCAATAAAATGACAATTAAATACCGTGGCTATCGGCAATCTGCCAAATTGTTTGGTATCGGTATCAGCCACGTCTTTCACAATTGGTTCATCCCTAGGCAATAGAGCTTTTTCAGTGGCTTTGCATGAAATACTAATGGATATGTAGTACATCAACACATTTGTGCACTAAGAACTGTTTTCTTTTGAAGTGTGGCTTTATATACCAATTGTAAAATGCTATCGGATACAGCATTTCTCTTCTCATTTCTCGTCTCAAAATAAGAGGAAGTGGTGTGTGTGTGTGTGTGAGTCCAGGATTGACGAGTGGCATCCTGTCCAACGATTACGTGCCTATAAGCTGTAGCCTTATGCATGTTGTGCAATCAAGAATGACATGATGTGATTACATGCGATTACATAAGTTGCTGTTAGCAGGAATTTCACCAAATCACCAGTATTTGCACGATATATGGTAACCGATATATGTAAACCGTTTGACCGTAAGTCTAAGGGTGAGTCATTGTGATGCGATCACTGGAGTCCAGAGATAATTAGCTTTAGTTTGAAATTTAAAGTAGCACTTTACTGAGTCTGAAAGAGAGAATTTGTGTGGGAGTGTGTATGTTTGGTGGCTGGCTTAGTTGGCCTCACCTGGCCCGTTTAGAGTTTGGGGGTGGGGCTACACGCCTCTGGTGCATTGGCTAATCAGTGCACCACAGGTTAAGTCAGCCACCAGCACACACTCAGGAAGTGCTAGCATGTAAGCAAGTGTTACATCTGCTCTGTCCATGTCATGTTTCTATTCACGTCATGTCTTCAAGTTAACAATAAAACCAGACTTTTCAACACCACTACTGCCTGTGTTCTTGGAGGAAAAAGAATACAAGAATAAATTTCTTACTTCTCCTTTGCTACCCATAGGACCAGCAGTGCCCTATTGTGAAACACACACACACACACATTACATACAACATCACAGAAACACAAGCAGTACTTATCATAGCAGTATTTATTACTTGTCAAGTATTGCAGTTTGGCAATGCGGTGTAATCATAAAAAAGTCAGCTGAGAAGGAATCCCATGTCATGATCATATGCTACATGTATATCTAGTTAGAATACTTTGAAGGGCTCTCAGAAACAAACCAGAAGAGGGGAAGATTACGAACCGGCATCCCTGGAGTTCCAGGCTCTCCACTAGTACCCTGTGGGCCCTGGAAACACACAATAACCCCAGAGTTCAACAGTGGAGGTGAACCTGCCTCTGCAGAAAACAATGTCCGTACTGCCTCTCTTGAAGAACTGAGGGTTTTGTCCCCTCAGATTGATGAGGTACGAGAGAGAGAGAGACAGTGTAGTTATACAGTCTTTTTCTCTGGTAAACAGTTTTATTTCAATGGGAATATATTATTGCCTCAACTCGTACCAGAAAAAGATATGAGGTGTTTGGTTCGACTTTATGTTTGGTTCGACTTTATGAAAAACAGGGTTTTCACGCCCTCCACTTCAACCTCCTAGCAATTCCTCTACCTGTCTGTGTGTGTGTGTGTGTGTGTGTGTGCGCATGTGTGTGTGTCCCCTCCCTGGCTCATCGTCCACTTCGCTCACCTGCTCTGCATCTCACACCTGGCGTTCATCAAATCATCGCCTGCGAGTATAAGAACCAAGACCACTGGGAAGACTCCTCCATGCGTTTGGCAAACCTACACCACCACCACCACCATTATTAAGTAGAGTTCAAGACCCTGGGAGCAGACACTGGGTGGGACGGCCCAGTGCTGCGTGGCGCCTTCTTAAATGGACTTGCTGAGCACCCGCAGGACGAGATAGCTGCTTGTGGCAAACCAGCCAGCTATCAGGCTAGACAACCGAGCATGAGGGTGGCGTCGGTAAGGAGCGACTCGTTCTTGGCCGTCGGGCATCTGCAAACAGCCAGGATCTCGAGCCCATGCAGTTAAGCCAAGCCTGCCTAACCCCCAAGGGTCAATGCGATTGTGGTGAGAGTGGACCTTTTTTTTTTTTTATGTCTGCCCGTACCGTCTAATAAAAGTGCCAGCTCATCAGTAATGGGAGATTGGACATTTTCTTGCCCTGCTCAAGCTGCCCTCTGCCGGGGAGACAGCTGACCTCATGGTGGACAACATCTTCCGCCTCCATGGACTCCCCGCCCACGTTGTTCCGTACAAAGTTCCCCAGTTACTTTCTCAGGTTTGGACAGCCTTCTGCCCTGGTGCCACCACCAATCTACCCTCCGGGTACCATCTAGAGACCAATGGGCAGTCAGAACATACCAACCAGGATGGAGGCCGCCCACCGATGCATGACATCCGCCGACCCATCTTCCCGGAGCTCCCAACTCTCCTGGGTGGAGTTATGCGCACAACACCCTCGACATAAGTCCCAGTTAAAGGAGACATATAATATTACCAGTTGTGATTATCCTAGATCAGCCTACCAGTTGCTACAGTCCACTGGTTAGGCTGGTAGGCTGATCTATCTAAACCGGAGATGACACCAGTCTTTGAAACCGCTTGGAATGTGTAATCCCACTCACACCTGGTTGTATATTAGGAGTTCGGTTAACTCTCTTTATGTAAATGAATGTGTAGTGTGTAGTAATGTGATTGGACAATCGACATTCAGTGAGTCCTTGCAGACTCGTTTTTGTTTCCTGTTTTCCAGCACTTCCATAGACAACGTTGTAAACAGCCCACAAACAGCCCACAAACAGCAACTACTGTGAAGTGGCCCAAAAAACTGTCTATATGACTATCTGACCGATACAATGTAATATATGAATAGATACTTACAGTCTTCCCAACTGGACCTGGCACACCACCGTCTCCCTGGAAATAAAACCAACCAACTGCATGGTCAATTGCCTCATTACATAAGAAAGGATAGCATCTAACCAGCACTTCTGGTTAGATGCTAACTGCATTTTGTTGTACAAGTACTCTGTGCAATGACAATAAAGTTGAATCTCATCTAATCTGTATGTAATGTATGCAAATACATTGAACAAAAGCTTTGTTTCAACTCATTCTCATCACTCATTACCTTGTCACCTTTAACTCCAGGAAGTCCTTCATTGCCAGGCAACCCCATGTGCCCAGTCTGCCCCTGATCTCCCTGGATAATACATAGTCAAATAAAGTCAATAAGTAAAATAAAGACAAATAAAGAAACATTCCAACATCCAAATTCAATGTCACTTATTTTTATTTTAAGATTTTAAGTCCAGCCCTAAAAATAATGTACACCATTCAAAATATAACCTAAGAGCTTATATATACCTTTTGTCCAGAAAGACCCGGTTGACCATTTGACCCCGGAGCACCTGGATTGCCCTGCACAACAACGTTAATGTTAATACACATAACGCTCATAACACAGAGCGTGTTCACATGGCTGCTGTTGGGTCATTGGGGGAGTCCAGCAGGAACAACATAAAGTGGCTTCACCTGGGGATAACAGGTCACAAATGAAACCCTTTTCAAATGATAACTGGAAGACGCACTTCCTGTTTTGTGTATACAAATGGAGTGCAACCACAGGCCTGTGGGTTACTTTACTGCTGTTTCAACATTGGGGAAACACAACCTCCACTTGTCATCAGCAAATACGTGAGCCGTGTCAGGTAGCTCCGCCATTCAGATTGCCACACACACACACGCACTATAAAAAGGGACGAGCTTAACAAGCTGTTAAACCCAGTCTCTCATCATAGCCTGTGGAGCTAGCATAGCATCAACGGGTTCATTGTCAATCCTATATTTGATAGAACAGACAGAAGAAAATAAAACTGAGATGAATGTGGAAAAAAATATGACTCAACAACGCAGAGTGTTTCGTTTCCCTTTTTTTTGAAGGAATTGACAAGGTTCCGCTCAAGCTGTTTCTTGTTCCTTCTTGTTCTTCTTTTTCAGGCATGTCAAAGTCAAAGTCAAGTCAAAGTTATTTTATTTGTCAAATGTGCTATATTGACATACAGCACAGATGAAATTACATGCCTCTCAGGCCCAGGTGAAATAGCGACTAAGTAGACAAAACTAAGACAAAAGACAAACTAAGAAGTTTTTAGATATTAAAATATGAAGATCCAAATGAGTCAAATTATTTCACAACTATAGGAAAGATGTGTTTGTGTGGACATAAGCCGCAATCCTCAGGCACACCCACTCACGAACTGACTCACAGACTAGAACACAGAGGGGGACAAAGAAAGAAGAAGATTGCAGTACAGCAACCGCAAGGTTGTACTGCCACCATTTTCCAATAGATGGCAGCAAATATAAACCAGTATATGTCATAACATTATTTGTTCTCAATTGTTTACACACTAAAACTGGACCTATGCACACAATAATGAAAAACTCTTTGTCGACAACAAAGTCGATTCCTGCAAAGCTCCAAGCACAATTTCACGTTTGTTTCGCTCAAATAGCAATTCTAAATCACATTTTGCACAACTCTATGCAAAAACATTAATTAGCAAAACATTTTAGAAAGCTTTGTTTGCCCACATGCAAAACATTACCTTCAAAGTGCAATTAATTAAAGAATTCTCATAGTTTTGACAAAAGGTAAATGTTGTGTTCATAATCTTCACTAGAGGGCGCTGGTGAAGGTAGGATGTATGTGTGTATGCATGTCCATAGAGGCTGTTGTACTGCATTTCCTGCATTTCATAACAGCCATCATAACAATTGAGCTGTTTCAACAAGTGAGTGTGACAAGGTGTAAGGCTGTGCAACCGCTTTTGTCTTAACGTGGCCCCTCCTACTTGCTGCTATTGCCAGCATTGACTAAATTACAATCACCAGCCAAAGCCAACACACGAGAGTCAGATTATAACTCAACTCAAGGTCTTCATTTCTCTTCATCGCTCAAATTCGCCAATATGAACCCTGATTTGACCCCTCTTTTTGTCTTTTGTATACATGCACCAAGGTCTTTTTGCAGCTGAATGGCGCTGGGCATGTAGCCCTGCCAAAGCAATGGCCATTTGTGCCACGTGGTACGCTGGTGTCTTTACCTGGAGTAACTACAAGTAAAGTACAAGAGTTAATAACATATAGCAACCATTTATGGGCTTGTCTTTTGTAGCCATCCGCATGGGCTACAGATATAGCCAAATAATTTTACTTCAAAATGAATTCATCTATTCCTAAATCTTACACATTGCCACTTCAAAACTGCTTGGGGTAAGATTCAAGCAGTCTGTCTTCCAACCAAAATGTTAGAAAAGGTCGACATGGCCCAAAACAACGCATACGGGCGTTTTGCTGGTCCAGTGTCCCCATCAGCCGGCCCAGCCCATGTCAAGTTTCTGTCTACAAAATGGTATTCTCATTGGGCTCCAATTTTACCACAAGGTGTGAGTGTGATTAGCCATCGCAAGCAGTTTCAGAAACTCTCCCTTATGACATCATAAGTGGGAGTATCCACCCAGATGTACGCTGGATAGATCAGCCAACCAGTTGCAACAGTCCATTTTGTGTTGTGTTAGATATCTGAGTTGTTATGTGCTATTTGAAGTAACTGTTTGATGATGCTCTTTAGACCGAGACATATAAATAAGATATCGTCCCTACAACACCTTTAAAAGTGTGACAAACCAATGCCTGTGGTCCAGGTGGCTATCATACATGTGTATCATACTAACTAACTAACTAAAAATTAAAAAGGATCTCCTCTATTGTCAATTTGATGACACATTTCACTTAATGAATGTTTTTCCATGTAATGTGTGTCTTGATGCCCGTATACCTACTGGTGGTCCGGTCGCACAAGGTGGCCCCGCCTTTACCTATTACACACAATAGAATCACAAGCAGGACCAGGCAGGTCAGTCGTTGCATGGCATATAGCAAGTACCATGCGACAGCAATATTAAATGCATGAAAAGTGTAGGTGTCTCCACTTGAAGGTGGAAGAAAGAACAAAGGAAGTGGAAATCAGCATAATGTACAATGTCATAGAATAAGTACATTTTCTCTCTACTTTGTGGTGACCTCAAATGTCTTGAATGTTATGGTTAATGAAGAAGAATCAAGCTAGTTTACTTTGAACACCATCATCCTGCAATTAGCTTTTCCCATGGATTGTCTACATGTATCCTATCCTACCCCTGTCGGGCATTGATTATGTTAACCTTTCACTGGAAAACATCAAGATGGCTGATAGGATGCTACACAATGCTGTCTTTGCACCAGAGACTTGCAAACGTGGTGTTACCCACTAACCGTAAAGGCCATGCACACTCACACACTTTCCCTATTCCCCTCTACAGAAGTGCATTGGGT
>OMOU01042432.1:0-16089 GCA_900312585.1 Malacocephalus occidentalis
GACTACATTAATGGAGAGTGTGGCTAAAATCATTTCCATCCATCCGTCCACTCATCTATTCATTCGACTCCATTACCTGGTAACATCTGGTCAGTGACCATTTTAGGACACACACGAGCGCGCGCGCGCACACACACACACACACCTCTTAAAATGTGAAGACCTTCAACACCTGAAGACTGCTGTAGACACATAATAAAATAACAAACTTATAACATGAGATTATATAAGGTTACTCAAGCCCGACCATGTCATTTACACACCTGGACTACTGCCATCAACACAAACCAGAGCAGAAGACAGGCCCTCAGAAAACAGGCCCTCAGAAAACAGGCCCAACGACTTTAACTCCTAGACTGCACGGCAGACATAGCGCCCATTTAACAATGAGGGATACAAGCTAGGGTTTGGTGGTAAACCTCAAGGTAGTTTAGCAGCTCACACGTTGCTTGATGCACAGCAGGCGTGGGACCTTTTAAAGACGTTAAAAAGACAGAAAATCTGGCGCTCGCTTTCATGTCCAGGTGAAAAGACTTCAAACATGAACCACCGCGCCACTTCATTTCTGTACTTTTCAACTGTTACAAGGTGACGAGCGTTTGTAGCTTCTGAAATAAAGGCGGCATTTATATCAAATTAATTAGAACAGAATCAGGCCTGTTCCACTTGCAACATAAACATGTCCCACCTCCTAGCGAGACCCCTCGAATCCTACGGTTACCAGTTGATTAGCCTGCGAGTTTGAGAACCCACGCCCGCCTACGAAAACAAAACATACATCCGAGCGCGAGAGCACTCGGCTCAGCGTTCGCATGATTGGCTATAATGTGCACGGCGCAGAATGTGCACGCATGCCATTTTCCCGCGAGCCAACTTTCGTGCTTGAGTCAACGTCAACCTTTCAACCGCACGTTGGCGAGGCCCGCCGGCGAGATGGCTGCTCGCTGCTCGATGCACGTATCGTGTAACATGAAGAGCGGTGTGCGCGCCAGGCCGGCAGAGAGACGGCCCCGGTGGTGTACGACGGGGGCAGGAACAGCAGAAACGCCGGTCGAAGCCAGAAGAGACTGTGGCGTTTTGACACGATCGCGTCAAAGCAAGATCGGCTTCACGAGGGGGGGGGACGCTACACGACGATGGGGAAAACGCTCGATACGCATCGGTGAATACTGGGATGACACTATGACTTGCGAGGAATAAACAACCACTGAAGTGTGCGCAGCTCTGGTGTGTTATAAGATTATTATTAATATTGTCAGCCAAGTTACGAAACGAACACAGAGGAAAAATAACAACCTCAAATACTTCAACTGTCAACATATTTCTAAAATAAGCGGTTTACATTATCAAAAAGAAAACACCATCAAAAGTTGTGTATGGAATGCAAGCGCTGTTACCGTGTAAATGTACTCTTTATTGCAGTTCAGACTTTTGTCTTTGGCAGGGTGTTTATCAGGCATGTTCAGCGGTATCGCCATGACGATTAACGTACGGTGTGCTTGCACTCCATCTTTTCGGAGGGCAAGAAGACGGAGCCGTCGGTGGCAAGGAAGACGCGGCGCCGAAGACGACGACAAGAGTTGGGAGTCAAGGGCCAGAAGAGAGAGGGATGTGTGGAGGACGAGGAGGAGGTTTACAACGAGATGTACGTCACCTGAGCCCCTTTCATGATCTTCTTGGCTTTGGCGTTGAGGAAGAAATCCCCCCACAGGGTCTTACGAAGCACCTCCTCCCTGATGCCCATCTTCTGGCTGTAGATGACGGCAAACTGCTGGACGCTGGGGGAGAAAAAAAGACAACAAGGCATCCAAGAAAGTCATGACGAGCTCTTGGCTCAAACACACGTCTTGTTGCCCAACACCGTTGGTGTCAGAGACGCCGTGGCGATGTATTTATTTTTATTGTCACTGGGGCTTATTAGTGGTAGGTTAATGAACGCCGTGTCGTTGTTAACGCAGCTATTTTGGAAAAGGGAAACATTTTGTTTTGAATTCCCCTCCCGCTCAGCTTCCCCCGGTGTACGGCAAACGGGAGTCGGGTTCGGGAGTCGGGAGGATATTTGGCTGCCGTGGCGGGGAATTAATTGGTTTATTTATAGCGCAAAGCAATCACAAGGACACAGCTGCAGTGAGCAACTAGGTCTCGACACCCTGATCTTTGGCCATTAAATATGCAACAATCTCTACTTCCACAGCGAGAGACGCGCGTTTCCTCCCATCATGCACCCGGCCGCGCTGCAGCGCCACCGCTGGATAACGGGCACCACTGCAATCAGCCATTTCTAGAATTAGAAATGAGGTAGGCCGCCCCAAATGTTATTTATTTCACTTACAAAACATATTTATCATCGGTGCCCCCTTCTGTGGCCTGAGCTCAAGAGTGTCTTCAGACTAAATGTAGGAAGCATAAAGAGAAAAAGTGACTCAAAGGATAACTTCAGGACTTTTCAATCTAGTCCCCAATTTCCCATAATTTAGGGCCTAAGTAACTAGCATGGACATTTTTGGAAATTCTTCCAGTATTGAGCGAGGTTAGCCTTCAGTAACAAAACGTCTCCAATATAACCCTGCTTGTTTTGAAACTGACATGCTCGGGTGGTAATCATAAGTGTCTGACAACCTCATGGAGAGGTTGTCGAGTGATCCGTTAAGTTAGAGCCAGCAGCACATTTTTCTGTATACTTTTTACATGATTGACAAGAGGTTCGAATGCAGACGCTGCAGTGATGGCAATCACCCCGTGAGGTACAAAGTGGCGCTCTCTAGGCTAGCTAATAAAATATCACTGCAACACAAATGGACAGGCCTTGAACGTCAACACTGTTATTTCCCCACATTCTGTTGATAATTGTAGTTCATTAGTACAAATTGCCCCAAATGTTGGAATGCACCAGAGCACTCCCAGAATCAATGATCACACATCAGCACCGTGCAAGTGCACATCAGCACCTCACACACACCTCAGCTGGAACAAATCTCAGGGGAAACCCTGGAGACCGCTTAAGCCATGAAAGGGCATCGTAGGATCTAGCTTGGGACTCCAAGGGCTGAAAGGTGGCGTGTTCCATGCTCAATTGTTCTAGAGAACAATGTCTGGCCCCTTGCCGGTACCTTGATTGTCTCGGTGTTTTCCTTAAAGCCCTGTCGCTTTGGATAGCGGTGTTTTCTCTAAATGACAAAATATGAATAACCTATGGGATAGGCAACCATGTATCCGAATCCAAGGCTGATCATGAGGACGATATCTAATATTTAAATATCCGTTCAAATACATCTTTTTGCGTTTCGGAAGGAGACTGATGGTAAAAAACAGCTTTTCTCTCCTCTTTAGTATACTATATAGAATTATATTACTGTCATCTCTTAAAATTGAGTTGACACTGCCATCTAGTGGGGCTAAGCAAAACTAATGCAGAGTTGGAACTGAACTGAAAGATTTGTAAATACTAGAGCACCGCCTAAAGGCTGTTTGGTGGTCCTGCAGACAAAAGTCCAAAACCAAAATGTTTTGCAGCGAGTCCAACTACAACTGTATGCGCTGGTAGTTCGTCTTAGCCTCACTTGTAAGACGAAGCCTCACTTCACAGTGTGAAAGTAAATGCAGAAGCCAGCCGGAATCCAAGACGGCCGTGGCGTGATGAGCTATGTTACCTGAAGCCCCAGCCGTCGATGGCGCTGGCGAACACCACGTTGCCCTGGTCTGGGGAGAAGTAGAGATGGGAGTCGTCCGTCTCCTCCAGCCCGGCGCTCCAGTCGTACACCAGGTCCGCCCCGGCAGGGCTCTCCTCCGCCCGACTCCCCGACAAGGAGTCCCTCTCCCTCTGCTTCTCCATCTGCTCCACCTTCTCGGCACGTTCCTCCAGAACTTTGGATGTGAACAGCGCTCCTGTTACAGCGTTTACCTACAATATATTTTTAAGGTTGCAGAAGAATAAAAATGACTAAACAATAATAATAAACACATTAATGATGAGGTTATGGAGACACTAAACTTATGTCACCAGATTTGTGATGGTCTGTTAAGCTTAACGATGGATGTAAGGGATAGAGGTGAGGTATAGGGGTGAGGAGTGTGTGTATGTGTAACCAATAACAAGGGTTAGTGGTCACCTGTTCCAGGATCTTCTGCAGGTGCGTGAAGGCTTCCAGGGAGGTGAGCTTCAGCTCGGTGATGAGCCGGTCCATCT
Source organism: Malacocephalus occidentalis (assembly GCA_900312585.1). Classification (NCBI taxonomy): domain Eukaryota; kingdom Metazoa; phylum Chordata; class Actinopteri; order Gadiformes; family Macrouridae; genus Malacocephalus; species Malacocephalus occidentalis. The sequence goes on from OMOU01042432.1 coordinate 4,187, forward strand.
TGTTCAGGACCAGGACGGGTCGGATGTTCTCCAGCCAGGCCTGCCGCAGCACCGCCTGGGTCTGCGCGCACGCACGCACACAGACACACAGACACACACACACACACACAGACACACGCACGCACGCACGCACGAAGCAGTCATTAACATAAGGACAGCAAAGAACAACATCAGCTTTTGATGTTCATGTCATGACAGACTTTCCTAAATGACCTCGACAGATACAGTATTTGTAGATATAATTCACTGTGGTAAGTTTTCAGGCTTAATTCATTCATTGTCTTCTTCATTGCTTCGAGGCAAAAGGGAGGCGTCTATTTTCAAGGTTCACGGCGATTAAGTGTTTAACTGACCGAGTGTGTCAGAATGTTGGCCCGTGCACTTGGATCTCCGATTCCATAAGAAGTTAGCACTCGCAAACGCCTCGGTTAACGAATTTGACGCCCACCTGTGGACATACGCCCTCCACGGCATCCACGACAACGATGGCTCCGTCGCACAGCCGGACGGCGGTGGACACTTCCGAGGAGAAGTCCACGTGACCGGGGGAGTCGATGAGATTCAACAGGTAATCCTTTTCGCCTGGTGAGAGCACACGTGCACACACAACAAAAGATATCGGGGAGCACATTCAACATTTCCAAGTGAGCCATTACTGTATGTTAACCAATATCCCACTGCGATGGCGGCTAGTTAGAAATGTCTTGGTTAAATTGGATGTACTGTTTATAATTCCTTTGTGGGTTGAATGTGCATATACAATGAAGGCTATAGGAATTATTATCAGCCATGCATATATCATACATCATAGACTGTGTGGTGGTACTCACCGAATGTGTAGTACAGAGATATTGCACTGGACTTCATGGTTATTCCTCTCAGCTGTTCATCCTCCCTGCTGTCCAGATACCTCAACTGCACGCACAAAAACAACAGACGTGCAGTAAACACGTTGGGTAATCGACAACACTGGATTGACTATTGAGTACTATTACGTGTTTGCTTGAAACACCGTTGACGACAACATACCTTCCCAGCAAGCCGACTCGATATGATGCCGTTGCTGGCCACCAAGCAATCGGCCAGGGTGGTTTTACCTGTTGATGTGGCCACGTTCTCTTTAGTTACCGACGGTGACAGGTTCCTTACATGCCAAATAACATACAATACTCAACGTGGTCCACGTGTGTACTCACCGTGGTCCACGTGGGCCAACACGCAGAGGTTTCTGATGCGAGCGGGGGTCTTCTGTAGAGCGACGATCCTGTCCACGCTCGTGAGCCCCATGACTCGACCCCTAGACACCGCAACACGTCAGTATAGTCCACGTAGAGTGGTCACGAGATATACATGTATTCTGACCCCCGGAATAAAGGTTCATTCATAACGACACCAACACAAGCTTGACCTGTGTGTACATTCTGACAGGCGTCTTACGCACGGGACACGGACACGTAGGCTAGCTTAGCTCGTTACACACGTAACAACGACAAACGCCTGACATTTAACACATTTTTTGAACAAAACACACACACAAACCAGACGCCAGTCGCCCAACTCACGTTGCCGCTCATTCCCCGGAAGTTGACTTCGCGGAGGCACGCCCCCTTGGTGTGGTTGCGTCATGACGTCACGACGTTACGTTGCCGTCGCCTTGGCAACGGCTTTGTTTCGCGTTCAGCTGGTATGGTGACAGCGAGGCTGGCGGCGGCTGCAAAATGAAGAAGTGCGTCTGTCAGCTCTGCACCTGCGGGTATGTGCTGCAGAATTACTGTATTTATTTACGTTTCTTCATTTATATGCAACGAATAGCCCTACATGAAGTATATTCGCAATATTATTATTTTGTCACCACAGCAATGGCTTTAAAAAAAGACTGTTGTTGTTTGTTTCTGTCAGTTTAACACTATAAATTAAATCATGGTATTTGTATGTTATTATTATGTTATTATGTTATTATTTTTATGGTGTATTATGTTGTTTTTTCGTGCACCATTACTTTACATACTCAACTAAACATTTTGAAAGCTTGAGCGCCCAAGTAACATGGGTCTAGAACCACCACCAGATTCTCCACGAGTTTAATTTTCTGTTGTGTCAATCATTGTTGATGACTAGGGATCATGTTTAGGTGACTTTCTAAGGATTTTGTCATTTTAAACACGAGATGGCTTCCAGAAATGCAGAATATGCCAAGTGTGGCACCGATCACAGCCATCTAATAGACTTGTCCTCTGATCTCCCTGTAGGCGCCACCGGTGCCCACACAAGTCTTCCTCTCTCTATGGCACGGGCAACAGCACCGCGTGGGAACCGACCGAGTACACGGAGCAGTTCCCGATGTACACGGGCCTGTACCAACTGCCCAGCGTGATCAAACCCAAATCACAGCTGGACGCGGATAAGAACAGCAAGGTGGCCGTGGACAGCACTACAACATCCAAGTAGGTATTTACTCGCGTCTGCTTTATTATTTGCGGCGAGCGAGCGCTGGCCCCTCGGCCGGACACCGTGAAACCCGAGTTCACCTGTAACATATTCCCTCTCGCTTCCGCTCAGCCATGTCTCTCGATGCCTCTCTCTCTCTCTCTCTGTCAAAACAAAGGAGAGATTTTGTTCCCTATCAGGTGACCCGTCGGGCCACTCGCCAGCTCGCCAAGTACAGGCCGAACTCGGGGAAGTTCGAAGATGCGACCACCTACACCCAGGCCTTTAACCCTTATGAGATCACCCAGCCCTCCCTGGCCATCAGGCCCAAGGACATGCTTCAAAACATGTACACACCAAGGATGGCGGTCATACCCACCTACACAGGTGTCTCATTGGTTACTTTTTCTCTCTTCTAAGTGTTAGAGACTGAATGTCCTAAAATTGAGAAATGCTGTATTCTAACTAGCAACCAATTGACTTGAAACCCTAAACCCTTTCAGAGGAATTCAAGCCTTGGGACATCTGCAGGCAACAGTTAACTAAGCCTGAGTCCAGTTTCCAGCTCCCTACCTGCAAGTTCAACTGCACCACCACCACCCAGGAAGACTTTATTCCCCAGGCTGCGGCCATGCGACGGATCTTCAAGCCGGCCAACGGCATCCTGAAATCCGGTGTGCCCATGGAGAGCATCACCTCCAACCGCTGGGTGTTCGTCCGCCACCCGCTGGAGCCCCGTTGGCAGCGCCTCCCGGAGACATACAAGCACAGCGATCAGCCACTGGACAGCCTCACCACGACCCGCCAGGACTTCCAGGGTCAGGCCGGGGAGGTGCCCCAGAGCTGCAAACCCCAGAACAGCGAGGTACGGTGGTGGACACCGATTTACAGTTCACACCATTCAGTAGACAATGACAATTCCCTAGCTTACAGAGATGGATCTCTGGGTGGAATGAGAGCGGAAATGTACGTGGAGCTAACAATAGTTTGCTCAAAAGTCATGGATATATCTAGATATACAGTTTGAAAGGGCTAGGCCTAGCAATTAGGGCTAGAGAGATGTGTATTATTAGAAATGGTAGAGTTGGGTATTAGGTGCTGTTTGAGTTTAGGGTTAGGTCTTTTGACCCTTTGACCTTCATCTTACATGAGGCTAAAATTGTTTTTCTATGGCTAACTTGTTTCTTTTCATCCTGTTTTATCCGGCAGTATTTCATGGCGCGATCCAGCGTTCCCCTCCAGGCTAGCACAGAGAACAAGGAGAAGTTCCAGAAGTGGCCCATCTCCCTGCCCACGTTCCACAAGAAGGAGGCGTACACAGGCCCTACGGAGCGGATGCACATGAGCACCACCATGGCCGAGGCCTATGTGAAGCACCAGATTCAGCCGTTGGTCCTCGCCAAGGCCAAGCTGCTCCCCAAAAGGTCCCCCGTGGCCTTCGCGGTAGGAAGCAGTTGGGAGTCGAATCCCCTGGTTAGAACAGGACACGCTGAGGCAGAGAGCATCCGAGTTCCTCAACATCTCAAATTAATGATCAGCATTTTGTGTGTATGTGTGAGTGTGTAAGAGAGGCACAACTAAACATGGCTCTCAGTCTTGCCTCTGCTCTCAGTAATGTCTTTACATCTTCCAAGGTGAGCACTCACTAAAATGTGGTGTCACATTTGGTAAAAAAAACAAAAAAACAACCTATGATTGAAATGTTGCTCTGCTTTGTGGCATCAGAATCAGACCACGATGCATAACGACTTCCAGCCCTGGGGGATCCACACTCGGCAGCCCATCGTCCCAGGCAACGCCATGTACAAATCCAGCGGGAAAATCGAGGACCTCACCACCTTCAGGGCATTTACACGATTGATTTCTATCGCTATAGTTGTAGTCAAGAATACATACTTTTGCATTCAGGAAACCTAATCAATGCCGTGTTTGGTTCTGTCCCATCAAGGCCCATTTCATTCCCCACAAGCTGAGCTCCAACAAAAGCTTCCAGCCGACCAATCAGCTCACACGAAACAGCGCTCCGATGGAAGGCTCCACCATGTATAACTCTGAGTTTACCAACAAGAGGTACTGCTGGCTCATGGGCTGCCGTTTGCACGTGACATACAACCCTTTTCTAGAAACCCTCAATGGCCTTTAACAGGGCCTAGCAATAATCTTTGTGTACAGACATTAGATTAGACATCGGCCATCATGCGATCACAAGTCCCGTGATAGATTCTCAGGTATTCTGCAGTATAAATGTCAAACTAAAATGAAGGGTGTCAAACCCTAGTGTCAGGGTCCTGCTTGTACCGCACAACCAGAGGTTCCGGGCGGGGAGGAACCGTGCGGTGCGTGTGAGCCATGTTGTTTCCTTGTTCCTTGCTGTGTAGGCTTAACGCGTGCCCGGCCAGCTTTGAGCACCCCCCGGGTTACACGTTTGACGGGAGCGACGAAAGTGGCCACAAGTACTTCCGCAAGGACAACCACAACCTGCAACAGCAGAAGCAGCAGCCGCCACTCAACGCATTGGTGCCTGTGCAGAGGGCACTGGCAGTGTCCGTGGGCTAATAAAGAACCAGAGCAAGGACTTGGAAATGCACTACCGTGTCATGATCTGCCTCTGTTTTCTGTTGGACAATGTTATTTATCTTCCCCCTGCTGGGCTTTAGTGATCACCTGTCTTTGTCGTGTTCTGTCTCCGTCCCACCCGTCGTAGTGTGCCTGCTTCCTTGCATGGTCTAGTTTGTATTTCATGTCTTCCCTCTGTTCCGTTTTGTCCCTGCCTCTCACCCCTCACCTGCAGCTGTCTGCCATTTTGTCGTCTGTTCTGTTCTGTGTCCTTGCCCTTGATTGTTGTGAGCTGTAGTCACTTCCCTCGTTAGCTCCCTATTTAAACCTGCCCTTGTCCTGAATTCTTGGGTCGATCCTACCGTCGTCTGCATCAGTAAGTACCTGTATCCTGTGCCCTTGCTACCTGTGCCATTGTTACCTGTGCCATTGCTACCTGTGCCATTGCTACCTGTGCCATTGCTACCTGTGCCATTGCTTCCTGTTTACCTGTATCCGGTTACTTGCCTGCCTGCCTGTTCCAGCAGGGAATTAAATATTTTACGTTCATACACGCTGCCTGCGTTTGGGTTCTTCCCCACCAACCTTGCCCACCGGCGACTGTGATATCCCGAGGTTGTCATGATTGGCCACAGGGAGTGTTGACAGTTGAATGGATTGAATTGTTAGTCTTGCAATGCAATTATGCATCGGGTCCATCGGGTATAGACTGTTTGTTTAAATCACAGATAGTCAGCGATGTTGAAAGTAACGAAAAACAAGTGGGGCACATGATGTGTTTAGAAACCAAACAGCTCTTTATTCTCTTAGATTTGTTTTTTGTCTTGAGCACTTGAGCATAATACTTTCAGTTTTCCTTCAATCAAAGTGCATTTTCACAAAACACGTGAAAGGAAATAGTCCCAAATATGCTGTATATAGTTTTCAGTAGCCATAGAGAAACAGGGATTATGAGAATGTGTTTAGTTTTTTTTTCCTTTTCCTCAGCATGTCATATTGTAATATACAGTATCTTACAAGAAAAACAACTAAACTGGAGACTGCACCTCTCAACATGCTAACTAAAGAAAGATCATGTCGTGTATGCATAAAGAAAGAACAGAAGACACACAAAAGACATACGCTCAATGTACAATATTGCACTTTTAAAACACAGTATGTACAGGACATATTTTACAATGCAGCACAAAGACGAGAAGGGTCAAATGTTCACAACCGGTCTATCCCTCGCCGGCGAGCGGCCTGGATCCGCACGGCCACCGTTGCACAAAGGCTCCGTTTTTTTTTTTGGTAGTGGTGTTAAGATTGGAGGAGTGAAAACCGGGGTCAGAGCTCTGGGTCATGTATTCCCACAGGAGCGCATGAGTGTGCTGTCCACTGTTGCTGCTGTGTCAGTGGAATGTCATCAACTTGCAATGTATATACGAGTCACGCCTGCTGTGAAGGGCCATGGCAACAAGTAGTTTGCGTATAACCTTGCCATAAATGTAAAAAAAGAACAGGGGGCACCGCCATTTTATTCTGTTTTAACAAACATTAACAAGCCCCACCGATGTGTTCCGTTGGGTATTTGTGTTTCTGCCATATCGACAGGTGTAGAATAAGCCAACTTCCAAAATGTCCTGATCCACGTAGTGAACACGTTGTCATTTCAAAGAGATAAGCGACCCGTCTTGGTTTAATGTCAGCCAGGTTCTGTTCACTTCAATTTAGCCCGGGATGCGGTTCAAATGTCCCTCGATAGAAAATGAATGACCTCGAGTGACCTCTGTGCAGTCCATACGTGTGCAGGGATGGGAAGCGGCCGCTCGCATCTCATCTTCCTCCAGCTCAGTCTCTCCGTTATTTTCTGTGACAAAGTCCCACGTAATGCGGCCGGCCGTCGTTGCTGTTGTCGTCGTGGCCTGCCGCCGCCACTAGGCGGCGCCAGGGTCACGTAGTCGACACGACTGGCAACACCTCTGCTTGTACATGTCCACGAAGCAAAGGTTCAGCCTCTTCACCACGCCGCAGTACTGCGTTGTGTCTCGACATTCACCTGCACACGACAGAGTAGTGAGAATGAAAAAGATTGTTTTCAATGTTTTCAATAGACCACTTCCTGAAAACACATGCCGAGAATATGTTACACTGGGACTGATTCAATCAAGTCCCTTGTTTAGTCGCAATTGTATGCAACAAAATAATGATGTGTAATGGATCGAATTGTTTCTAAATAACTGAATCATTCCAGGAAATTACGGACTTTGAGTCATTGCTTGTGGTCAAAGGATTACACGCGCGCACGCGCGCACACACACACACACACGAGCAGAGACTCACTCCCACAGGTGGAGGCGGTGCTGCAGTGCTGCCAGGTGGAGGGCCGCGGCAGCCAGGAACAGTGGTGCTCTGCCAGGGTTCTGCCAGCGCCGCTCCGCTGCACGCAGTCCACCCGGCGGGACTGGAAGCCGCTGCCGCAGGCCACCGTGCACGCCCGCCACGGGCCCGCGCGCCACTCCACGGCACACAGCTCCGAGGAGCAGTTGCGTGCCGATGCCGGCCTGGGGCAGCAAAGAAGACACTTTTATCCAAAGCGCCTTACAAAGAGATCCAAACGAGTACATTGAACGTTGAAGGAGACGGCAATATATATCGCATAAAGATAAGCATGGAGCAGGTTTCAAGCAGTCATCGTTGTGAAGCTAACAGAACGAGTTTCATAATTGCAAGGCTGTCTGCATAAGAGCTGGGATGAGAGCAGAGGTGATTCTGAGTGCAGCGCCACGATATGATAAACAATGTAAGTACTTTTATTTAATGCCAAGACCGTACACACACCGTCATCATCATCATCTTCAGCATCGCAATCATCTAACGAGAATGGAAGAAGTCTCTGTATGCCAGTCTGTCTGTCTGTCTTTCAATTTTCTTGACCACCACTATTCTGATGGGGAAGCTGCAGTTGGTGGAGAGGCCGCATGATCGGTCCGCTCCGAACAGCCACCGTGTGATGCTAGTAGTCGTGAGTCTGCAGACTTTGGGCCTCGACCCCAATGCCTTTTTGCTGGGAGTCAAAGACGCTCGTGCCCTTGTCTAGTCCGCCCCTTCCACGACTGTAATCACACGGCAAAACATCAACATGCATCGGTACACGCTGAGCACATGGCGGGAGGGAGAGAAGCCGATCCCAGCTCACTGTGGGCCATCGCAGATTCCAGACCCCATGATACGTTGCACACTCCTGACACCTGTTTGACATCCAGGCTCTGCAACGAGACCGGAGGTCCACAGGACCTCACAGGGAGAACCGAGCTGAAGTGAGATGTGTGTGTGTGTGTGTGTGTGTGTGTGTGGAGGGGGGAGGGGAGTCATCTACCTGTTCTGCAGGTCGCAGTCTTGGTGCGAGGAGCCATTGGCGTGTTGGCAGATGACAGATCTCTTCTGCACGGTGGTGGTTGGACCCAAACACCTTCCGGCACACTGGAAACAGAAGCCAGACCGGCACCACTTAGAGAGGGGAGGAATTGGGTCATCGCTCTCCACTGGAGGAAGCACGCCTATTTATCTTTCTCAGACGGACGACGCCAGACAGAGAGACTGGAGACTGGAAAGGCAGATTTCTGGTTTCCTCATCGTTTAGAAAAATGTGAAACTGCGCGTCGTGGAGTGGAGGCGGGAGGATTGAGGTGTAAGAAGGGGACTGGGAGGGTAACGCAGACATCTCACACACTGCTCGCGGTGAGCCCTTCCAGAGTTTACCATTAGCCATGCGCACACTGATTAATAAGCTATCGAAACAATACGCTTATTCGTAAGGAAGCATATTCATTCATATGGATTGGCATACCAATTCAAGTATACCCGTCACAGTGCATCGTGGGTCGTACTGTGGTAACTCGGAACCTCGTTGGGGAGGAGAGGAGCGTCTGTAAATGCTTCGACTCGATTTAGATTTATATTCCCGGAGCGGCAGGCAGACGGTTTCCCGGTGAGGTCAGAGTGTGTTTATAAGCGCGTGGCAGCAGGTCACGTGACGTAGATGACTCAGAAGCAAGCCATTAAAAGCCTCCTTGTTAACGTGAGATACGGAAGTGACTGTGAATCACCCAGAGCTGTTTTTTGTGTACCGTGCAAAGAAGTATTGCAAACTCTTTTGCTTTTCAGCAGTAGTGTCTGCGTAGGATACTGTCCCATCCCGTCGGTGTGTAAATACTGTTGTATATCGTATGTACATATATATAATACAAAATATATAATACACAGTTAAAAACAGCACAAGCTGAGGAAGATGGCAGATAAAAGTGGTTCAAACACGTCACCTGAAAGCGGTTTGTCTTCAATCAGCATTTTATAATCTTGTCATAACTTAGCGTAATGTAGTCATTAAGAAAATAAAAGCTCAGCTAATTTCGCACGCACGCTCTCACACACACGCACAGACACACACACACACATTGAGCTGAAGATGGAGACGACCAAAACAAGATGGATTGCACACGGTGTTGCTCAATCAAACTCACGTTTGCGACCAGCGTATGACACACTGGCACACCGGCACCAGATATGCCCACAAGCAGACCGACGGCAACTCTGTACTGTGGCACCAATTACTGTGTTTGTGTTGCTGGAAGACAGCATTAGTGTTAACAGCAACACCCAAGGTGCGTAAACCTCGGCTCTGGCATCCAGAGACGAAACAAACATGGAGACTTTATCGTGAGGTAATGATGAAAATAGACACTTTGCACTCTGTCTTCAGACTTCAGTCTGAATCACGTCTTGTATGATCGGCTGGCGTTCTTTTCCTGACATCCCCGCCGGTGGTGCGGTGTGTGTGTGTGTGTGGGTGTGTGTCTGTGGGGGTGGGTGGGTGTGTGGAGCTCTGTCTGGGCAGCAAATTACATTGACGTCCCCATCTGCGAGAGGGTGAAGCTAATAGTTTCTAATTCCCATACAAAGCATGTACTTATTCCTCGTTGCTACGTATCTGCTATCTACGAGTTACCTTGCCCCAGGAGCTGCTGACCCAGGTGGGACAGCTATTGGAGGAGCACTGCTGTCTGTCAGGAGGCTCCGCCCCCTCGCAGGCCGACGCGGGCAGCGTCCGCGCCCCCCCGCTGGCCGCCAGGCACTTGCAGGACACCTGCCTCCGTCGCCACCCGTTGCCGCAGGTGACCGAGCACGTGGACCACGTGGACACCGTCCAGCTGGGGAAAAGACAGAGGAGCCTTTAAGATGAAACGAGGGGACTCTTTTTAAGGGCGTCTTTTCTTAATCATGACAGTGATTTTGAGTTCTGGAGCTCACCATCGTTACGACAAACAATACAAACAAAAAAATCGACAAACAACCAAATCGCAAATCTTCGATCTGTTGCTTTGAAGTTCCGTGCGCACTCCTGTTTGAAGTTGAACGGCACTTCAAATGTAGAAGCTCACAAGAAAAATCCTCAATGAAGGCCCCGGCTTCCACACGTCACAGCATTGTCGATTTAGCCGCACGCCAACCGCTTTTGCACTTTGAGCTGCAAATCACCATTTTTATCAGCAGACGTAGAGATATTGAAGACCCAGACATTATCAAAAGCACACGGACAAAACTATACTGATGTGGATGGCGTAATAGGCGGGCCCATTCAGCAGAACAGATAAAGAGAATGAATATGAATGTGGAGCTTTGAAGAGCAGCAGAAAGCAGGACCTTCAGGAGGATGACGGATGATCATCTGGAACGGTAAACTGCATTTTCCCGGCATAAGTGTTGCTTTTGTACTGCACAGCATCCAAGTACCGTCTTTGGCGATAACACACACACACCGCCATTTAAAGGAATGAGGAATGAGACATCATCGTATTCATCATAAATCCTCTCCTCATTTCACGGTCTCCCTCATTGTGCCGTGCCCTGCTGACTATCGTGCATCACGCAAATCAGCATGTTGTCATTAACTCTGGAAGCACGATCACCACAACATGTTTTGGAAACTTTTGCACTTTCTCAGACTTGTGCCAGGGAGCCGGACGCCGGCAATCAAATGTTTTGTTCATCATGACTGAGCAGGTAGGCGTCTTGCTCAACAGGTAGCCTGAGGCCGTTGGGGTTGGAACCCAGAACTTCCTGCTTGTGAGTCAAGCACCCTAAACGTGGGATTAGACCCTCCTGCAGTGCAAACATTGCCCTCGTGTAAAAAGTTAGCAGAACCACGAGGATGAGGATGATGATGTTGTGATGTCGGGGGGTGGCGATGATGTCGCAACCCCTGTTGCGCGGTTCTCTGCAGTAGGACAGGGTTCTCTCACGCATCTGCCAAACATTCCTCATTGTTCTTACCTCTCAGTTGCTTCTCAGGGGGTCAACGAAAAGCCATCTGTCCAAGTCATACACAATCAGAGTCGTTCACAAAGTATTTACGGCCAAGCGTGGACAAATGATGGTACTTCGTCACCCATCTGGTGAAAAGGTTTGCTGAGCGACAGACTGTGGAGCAAGTTATAGACGGCACCTGTTCCTGACAGCCCTGCTGGGGATGGACGCTGAATGATCTGATTATGACAATCCCTGCAAAATGTGCTTCAGTGAAAGTCTTTGTGTGTGTGTCTGTGTTAGTCTGTGTCTGTGTGTGTGCATCGGCCTTTATGTGTGTGTGTGCATGCATTTGTGTGTGTGTGAATGGTTCTGTATATGTGTGTGTGTGTGTGCGTGTGCATCGCTCTGTGTGTGCATGCATTTGTGTGTGTGTGTGTGTGTGCGCCTGCATGTGTGTGTGTGCCTCTCTCCACACATATGTGCACACGAGAGAGTGTGTGTATGTAATAACTTATTCAGTACACGTGTGAAAAAGTGCTTCTATCTGGAGCATTGATCTGCTCGTCTCAGGGCCTATTTCCATCCGGCCCCCCCAGCGGCGGGAGACTGCGTTTGAGTGTCAGTGCATCTCT
>OMOU01042433.1:0-14985 GCA_900312585.1 Malacocephalus occidentalis
AAAAGTCAGCCACAGCCTTCTACCTCCTGGGATAATATGGCACCCAGCCCCCTGTTCGACGCATTGGTCTGCAAGACAAACAGGAGATTTAAGTTAGTAAACAGGAGTGGCTCCCTACACAGAGCCTTCTTTAGTCTATCAAATGCCACTGCTCGGTCCACTGGACCGGATATGAGGCACCTTTTCTGGTGAGGTCCGTCAAAGGGCTGGTCAGTTGTGCGAAGGTGGGGATAAATCAGCTGTAATAACCGGCCATCCCTACGAAGGATCTCACCTGTTTTTTCATCTTGGCAGCGGACAGGCATAAACTATCTCTAATACCGTACCTCCCTCTGTCCAATTACACACTTTTTCAGGTTGGCCCGGCCTGCCTCAGCGACTCCAGAACTGCCGCCACCTGGCACAGATGCTGCGGCCAAGTGTCACTATGGATGATCATATCATCCAAGTATGCCGCAGTGTACTCCACATGTGGCCTCAGTATGCGGTCCATGAGCCTCTGGAACGTGGCTGAAGCCCTGAACAAATGGAATGGTAGCGTTATAAATTGGTATAACCCATACAGAGTGAAGAAGGCACATTTCTCCTTGGACTCTGTAGATCAGGGAATCTGCCAGTAGCCCTTGGTTAAATCCAGTGTTGAAAAAAGACAAGCCATGCTTAGCCAATCCAGGAGTTTGTCAACCCATGGTATGGGATATACATCAAATTTGGACACACTATTCACCTTGCGATAGTCGACACAGAAGCGGATAGCCCCATCCGGCTTATTTACCAGAACGATTGGGCTAGCACATGTACTATACCACTCTTCCATTATGGCCACCTCCAGCATGGCCTTTAATTCGTCCTTCACATTTTTCCTTTTGTGTTCGGAAAATCTGTACGGACATGATCGAACCGACATGCCTTGGGGACATTCTATGCTGTGTTTAATGAGAGCGGTGTGGCCCAGTAGGGGGGAAAAGACATCTGCAAAACATTGCTGTGACTCGGCTACCTCGCCCCAGCGTTAGATGGCATTTTGAGCCTGGGACCGGAGTGGGAATCCCAGTGCAAATTGTCTTGGCAGAGTATCTTTATTATACAGGCGCTCTTGATGCTCCTGGGCCTTCAGCAAATGACGGTAACCTGTGGGCAGTGGCGAGCCCCTCGCCCGTTAACAGAGAAAGGAGGCAGAGTGCCCAGGCAGGTGGCCACCCAGGCGCTCCTGAGGAAAGTTTGTATCATTGCCTGGTGCCATCTTCAGGGTGGCCACAGTAAACACCCGTTCTCGTTCTCCCCCTGGCACCGGTCTTCAGTCATCTGCTGCGCGTATGGTGAGGAAGTCCGTCAGGCAAACATGATCCTCTGCTTGTTGTGCCATCAAGTCCAATATACCCCTTGTCTGGAGGGCTATGTTGCTATATCTGCTGCTCCTGCATTTGGCATATTATCCTCATCACCGCGGCTGTTGTGGATTCGCCAGTGACTTGTCCTGCCTCTCCATTTTTTTAAATACCTGTTGGGCGCAAAAGTAACAAAGTCTGTTGCCACAATGCCACTGACATGGCTTTTTCAGGTTTTTTCCAAAAGAGAGGATGGAGTCAGCTTCAGGGGATTGCACTGTAGCATAGCTCCTGCTACAATGCCATGAAAGTGGCTTTAGTTCGGGGCTCCTCCAAGGACACAGGCAGGTTGTGGTGTTTGAAGTCCGGTTTATTGTCAAGTTGTAGGTGAAGAAAAAATGGTATGAAGCAGATGGAACGGTTGCTCGCTAGCTAGCGAACTAGCATGCTAGTGCTCTCCTTGTGTTTGCTGGTGGCTGACCTAACCTGTGGTGCACTGATTAGCCAATGCACCACAGGCTTGCAGCCCCACCCCCACCCCCCAGACTCTAACTGGGCCCGGTGAGGCCAATTACGTCAGCCAGCCATCAACGACACACACCACACATTCCCACATGCAAGGCAGTATCTCAAATTAAAGACAATTAAGAGAGTCTTCTGCGGCAGGGTACGGCTTTGTAGACCCAATGTGACTCTCTCCTGCCATAGTACCAGTGTGGGGAGAGTACACAGGTTTTAATAAATAACATTCCATTAATTGCATTCATTCCCCACAGCTGCGTCAATCTCAGGCGTTTTCACCGCTCCGCTCCCCTTGTCTTGGCCTGTCAATGCAAACCACGTCCCCTTGTATCTCATAGTCAACCCTTGGAATTTTGGAGAAAATCCGAAACCATCCAGATAGCTTCTGTCCTCTCATTACTGAAGGAATGAACTATTTGTTCAAAATCCACCTGTCACCTCAAGGAAGCAACAAGCAAATAACAGAGGAGGTGGTGGCTCCCTTCTTGAGAAGGGAGCTTCACGTAACAGCTTTTAACGTCCTTTCATAATTTAAATATTTTCACCTATCGAAGTAGAAATGTGAGAATAGTTTATTTGTATATAGAAATGCATACATGTAAAGATGTCATGGCATGTGTTTGTCTATGTCTCTTAATTAGGATATAGCATGTATTTGCAAATGTGTTTGACTGTGGATTAGAGTGGTAAAACTCACTTATCTACATTGCATTCATGAACAAAAGTGCACAGTTGAGCCATTTATTGATGTTTCCAAATATATGAGGGCCCTACAAAATGGAATCCTGGCTCGCACATGCTCCCACCTCTCAGACGGTCAGCCTGAGAACCAGGGACACCACGGTCCCACGGAGATGCACCCACTCCCATCCCACGTGCTACCGGCCCACAATGTTAATACAGCCGCAACTCCCAACATCCTGCTTCCAACTTTAGAATCAACCAGATTATTTACCACCAAAGCCACATTTATGTGGTGTGTAGCAACAGACATGTCTCCAATGATTTTGTTTACATGATATAGGAGATAGGAGAAAACAGATGTTTTGTAAAAAAACTAGGGCTTGGAGAGTACAATGAGGCATTTCAAGGGTTAATAAAGAATAAGCAAAACCGACAGCCACAGTTGTGATCTTGAGACATCTACTGTTCAGAAGCTGGGTACTGAATTGGCCATCTACTATTAGCAGTTCTTTAGTGAGATGACACTATATACTATAGAATTTAGGGGACAACAGCTAACACATACAAATCTGCCAATACTAGGTCATCAGTTCGATCTCCTTTTCCCCAGTGTAGCTACCTTAACACAACCATTCACAGTCCATTGTCGAATTAGTGCCTTGGCAGGGCATCCCCTGGTACCGGCTCCACAGTATTTACAGTAGTTGTAAAATCCCAATTATACAGCTGAAGGAAATGTGAAAGTGTGCAAAATAGGTAGATACCATCGTTTCCATCATTCTGTAGTAGATCAAGATGGTGTTTGTGAATTGCATGACCAAATGTAAAATGTATCGTTACATTAATATCAGGAGCTATTTGTGTGTAAATTCCACAGCTGTGTTACCTAGCCCTGTGTTGTAAGTATTCATGTGTGCCACAGGAATACTTGCAAACAAATGAATGTGTAAAGAAGGAAACGGCAAATTGGTTCATAAACACGTCATTCGTGGGAAATGGACTTAGAAAAAGCATGTGAATTGTGTGACAAAAAGCACTGACAAAATTGTCACTTGCTTTTGATGGTTCTGATGGGTTTGATGTTTTTTTTTAAATCACAGCTCTCCGTGATTCAGTGGGGTTTAATACGTTCCTGGGGATGACAGCACTTGGACAACTGTTTCAGGAAATGACTACATTGTAAACCTTTTTCTTAGAGCACATTACAGATCTGGTTGTTGAGCAATTATTTAGTGGTGTTCAACTTGAATTAACAAAGCAAAATATTGTATTAATGACAGTAGATACATTACAGTAGCCTCTGCTGTACAGAGGCTGTACAGCAGCCATATGAGAGGGGTCAAGTACTCTTATCTAGACAATTCCAAAGCTAGTAAAGTAAAACCATGAACTATAACATTATAAATATTGACAGTGTTTACCTGATTTGGCCGACTGCTTGCTCAGGAATCAGACCCAAACACAGACACACCGCAGTGTGTTGCTGGGTTGTTATGTATTGTTGTTATGTTGTAGTATGTATCCAGGCATAAGCAGGAAAACAAACATCTCTTTTCATCAAATGCATGTTGCACATTCATACATTAAATATACACAAGGGCTTGTGAGTTAGAGTTAATGTATTATGTCATTGAAGAGAGCTTGAAGTTCTAACACAATTCCACAGACAGCCACGATTCGACAATATCGCCAAAGGAATTGCATTACAAGGTACCAGAAAACCAAACAGTGTGTCTGGAAAAGGGAAGAAGTAGGAAGTGACTCTGCTTTAGCCTGATCTCGTCCAGAAAGCCTTCTGACAGCCGCATGCATCTGTGATTGAAAAGGTGTGATGTCTCTCATTGTTTCGGCCCGTGTATTCCCCCTTTGAATGGCTGCTTGGCCGCAAAACGGCTGCATGCATGCGAGTCAAATGGAAAATGTCAACGGCAAAATAAGGGATCGCCGGCGCTGCTCCTCGCTGTCCCTGCCTCACCGCTATCATCGCCGCCGCGCTTGTTGTATTATGCATGAGTGTGATTATAGTTTAGCAGATTACAAGCTGACCTCATTGCCTTTGCTTTACCTGAAGTGTCATTTGGATTCCGCAAGAGAACAGAGAGGGAACATTCACACCATCAATCTCTTTGATGTCCAGGGATAGAATTCAATAGAATGGAATGGAACGGTTTGCCTCTTAATGATGTCCTGATATAATTTTCTAACCGAATGGGACAACAACATGATGAAAATGCTTATTTCCCTCGATGACCACAAAACCGGTACAAATTGTGCGTCCCTTCCCACATCCGCACGCACGTACAGCAACAAACACGCGTATACACTCGTACGTTCACATGCATACACTGAGGTAATTCCCACTCCAAAAGGAGTCTTTGTGCGTGCTCGCTATAATAAGATGCATTCTCAAGTAAATGTTAAGGGAATGGATTATAGCAACAAAAGAAAACGCCAATTGGATTTGGTTCGGTGAGAATGTCCTCGCCTATCTCGTGTCCTCATGATTTGCCTATTGTTTGGCCCTCTATTTTTTTTTTTGCTTGGGTTGTCACAGGAACACTTCCGCCGTCAGAAGCATATTAGCTGCAGCTTAGCCCAACTAACGCAAGCGGACATTTGAGGACCAAACTCGGGATGACGGTTGACAGTGCTTATACTCGTGAAGCATTAGTAGAAGTGTTATCTGGCACTTTAATCCGCTTCGCATCACCTGCTCCACTCTGTTACTGTTTTGGTTTTGGTTGTACACAACTGTAGCCTCAGGAAACCAGACAGATATTCAAGCTTTGCATCCGCTTCTGTGCAGATTTATGTGATCTTCAATTATTAATCCTTTTGAGCTTTGGGAACGCTTACTAATCGTGAATCGACGTATTGACTAAAACATCTGCCAACAAAGTTGGCAGACATGTGTTACATTTCTGAAAAAAGTTAGAAGCCGCACTCTCAAGATGCCAGTTTCAAGTTTGTGTTTAGTAAGGTCAATCAAGTTCGGGTTTAGTACAGCCAACAAAGGTAGGGTTTAGTAAGGTCAATGGAGGTAGGGTTTAGTAGGGTCAATGGAGGTAGGGTTTAGTAAGGTCAATGGAGGTAGGGTTTAGTAAGGTCAATGGAGGTAGGGTTTAGTAGGGTCAATGGAGGTAGGGTTTAGTAAGGTCAATGGAGGTAGGGTTTAGTAAGGTCAATGGAGGTAGGGTTTAGTAAGGTCAATGGAGGTAGGGTTTAGTAAGGTCAATGGAGGTAGGGTTTAGAGGGCTTACGTTTCATTCTCCTGTCTAGATTTCCTATGTTGAGTTTTGTTTGTGTAACTGAGTGGTATAGCTCAGTGACCCTCTGACATACACTTGACCACTTCAGCCACAACAACGCATGTTGAAATAGAAACAGACCAGCAATATGAATAGCAATTAGGATATATATTGATTTGACTAAGAGATGGACTAAAAGCGGATATAGAAAACGTAATACAATACTTAAAACAGTCCTTGTGACTAGTCGCCCAAGTACAAAAGAACAGAATTTAATAAACTGAAATTGGAACAATTGGATGTTCATTGGATCAATAAGGTGCGGTAAACATTGCACACACACACGAAAGCAGACAGTGAAAGCGATCGACAAGTTAAACAACCCCCAACAACAGACAGCATATGACAGCAGGAATGTCTGAGGCCACAGTTCCATAAAGCAAGAACCCAGTGGTTAAAAAAACTAGGATGCCAGTTGACCCGTTCACACTCTGGGTGGACAATAGTTTACAAAAGAAACAAACAAGAAATGGAAATAAAACTACAAACAGGGCAAAACAGCAACCAACTGACACATAGACCTAACACGTGGTAGATGTGGGGCCGTAAATATTACTATTGTCAACAAAGCACCACTGTCATCACCAGCACCCATATTACCTGCGCGAGTCAGTATTCAACAAGAACCCGGAAGAGGGGAGACTGCCAGGGAGTCATCCTAACACAAACAAAAGGGAAAACCAATCAGTATCTAAAACGTGCTGTGCTAAACGGACAATGACGCATACATCTATGACTGTATGGGGTATGTCAGGCAAGGGAGAGAGATGCCAAACAGTGTGATCTGAACGAATGAGACAGGACATACACTTACATACGCACGGACCATCAAGTAAAACACGTGACTGATCACACTATGTCATCGCTACACTACATTTAGGTTTAGGTTAGTGTTGTTTTGTTTGTGTATTTACTCCCCATTATGACTTCATGTTAACCGCACCCCTTTATTTATGTTAGGGTTAATACATTTCATTACATTCAAAGGAGGAAGTAGAGTTTGTGGTTGATGGATTTTGAAGAACTTTGACTTCAGATAGATTCCATTGGCAAGGTTGATTCAGCTTTATCGTATAAACGGATGTAGCATAGCCTCATGCCACAATGCCACATAAGTGGCTTAGTTCAGGGCTCCTCCAAGGACACATGCAGGTTTGTGGTGAAAAGTCCAGTTTATTGTAAAGGGTGCAAGTAAAGTGAAATGACAGAGCAGACGGTACCTGCTAGCATGCTTTGCCGGTGGCTGACTCAACCTGTGGTGCATTAATTAGCCAATGCATCACAGGCTTGCAGCCCCACCCGCCCACACTCGAACTGGGCCAGGTGAGGCCAATTAAGCCAGCCAGCCACCAACCACACACTCTCCCACACCAATATATTAGTGATATTTTTCCTCATGGAAGTGGTGCCCCAAGTCACGTTTAGATCAGATCACACTTCAGGTATGAGGACAGAATGACCTGCGGAGAGGAACCGAACATGAACTCACGACATGAGGATTGTCTCACGAGGTTACCAAAACACTGCCTTGCCAATCACAAGGTTCATGCTGTGAATGATCAAACAGCAGCTGGATGAGAGTTTAAGACGTATCCAGTATGCCTCATGTCAGGCGTCTTGGTTCACCATGGGTGCAATGCAGCTGAGTGGGTTGCTAATTTTCTTTAGACTACACCCTTGACCTTGTCCTGCCTTTATTCATTTTCAATTCCACCATATAAAAGACATGGGGCTGTGGGGATTTAATGGGGTCTTCATGGGAAAGCCCACAAGTACACATCATACACGCGCACGCACACACACAAACACACAAAAACACCATCCACAAACACACACACACAGACACACACTCCCGCATGAATTCACAGACAAAGCCTCATTCTATTCATGCAAGGTTAGGATCAAAAGGCCAGTGCCAACCCTTGCTCTCTCAAGTGTATCTCCTTGTTACAAAAGCGTGTGCACGCACGCGCGCACACACACATACACACACATAGAAAGCAGCACATGGTGGAAGATCAAAGGTGTGATGTCCAGCCTGCTTTCTTTGTCTGATCTAGCATCAGTCACTTGGTGATAAGATGAGCTCAGAATACTAATCACACACTGAGCTGCCATGTGACACTTGCATTCTCTGCAAGGCACATTCAATACCTTATTGATTACATTACTATTCATTAGAGTGGATTAGATGGAGTAAGATTAGAGGGGATTATGTTATATTAAGACTAGATCAGAACAGATTATATTATATTTGAGTGGATTGGATGATATTATATCTGAACATATTGATATTATATTTAAAGTGGATTACATTAGATTCAATAGGATTAGAGTGGGTATATAAGATCAGAACAGATTATGTTAGATATATTAACTAGAATATATTAGATATGGGTGATGTCATGAGTTATGTCAGATCCGAACAGATTAGATTAGTTTAGAGTGGATTATATTTAGCAGAACAGATAATATAGATTGGATTATATCAGAGTGGATTATATATATACCAAAACAGATTATATAGATTTGAGTGGATTATATTATATCAGATAAGAGTGGATTATATTATATCAAACAGATGATAAAGATTAGAGTGGATTAGATAATATTACATCAGAACATATTATATGAGGGAAGATTGGATTATATTACATCAGATTAGATTAGATTGGATTGATATCATAGTGTTTATACAGTTTTTATAGTTAAGACCATCATTCATCACTCACGCATCTTGATGTGATAACTACCATTGCTTGTTTCATTCATATTTGTGATGTCTTTATGGAAAATATAATGTCATTGACGGACATACGTAGTAATGATTCTATTATATGAACGTCTTTAATCAGACTCTCAATTTGATGAAGGTTGATGAAGGATGAAAGTTGTGAAATTAAATCGCCAGGATTTCACAAATATTACACTCGACCCAACAACATCACCCAAGCTGACGTGTGTGTGTGTGTGTTTGTTTGTCTGTGTGTGTGTGTGGTGTGTGGTGTGCATTTGTGTGTGTGTGTGTGTGTGTGTGTGTGTGCGCATGTGTGTCTGTGTGCGAGCATGTGTGTGTGTGCCCATGTCTTTCTGTGTGTGTGTGTGTGTGTGTGTGTGTGTGTGTGTGTGTGTGTGTGTGTACAAGGCACTGCTCTCAACCTTGCTACAAAGCCCAACTAAGCCACGATAGGCTGCAGCCGACTCGGTGACCCGGAACAGAAATAGTCAGGTATAAGGAATGATTCAATATAAATAGATCCACACCAGCCACAGGTCACTGACACAATGTCAAACGTGGCCAACGTGCTGTTCTGCCAAGGGAGATTAGGACAATTGGGCTCCAGCTAAATCCCCTCTGTTTGTGGGTCCATCAGCGTGGGTTAGTGTGTGTGTGTGTGTGTGCATATGTGTATGTGTGTGTGTGTGTGACTCTGGCTGCAGCCCAGCTGTCAGTACAGCTGTCTGGCCCCCGTGGCCCCCCGTGCCCTCCCCCCTGTCTCTACACTAATTGCCCGGGACAGCCGGGGTAATTCAGCGGGGGCAATTGGAAAGCACGGCTCTCCACTAATGGAATCCTGACCGGGAAATGAAACTCTCTGGGACAGGGGAATGACAACAAGGTGACGGACAGCCAAGATTATAGGACACATAGAGAGAGAGAGAGAGAGAGAGAGAGAGAGGGACAGAGAGAGAGAGAGGGTGGGGGGAGGAGGAGAAAGAATGGGGGGAGACAGAGAGAAACGATAAAACATAAATAATCTATATCTATATGAAATATTATATTATATATACATATACGTACTGTACATATATAGATAATATCTATAGTTTCCATAATATCCATAATTTCAAAAGTACAAGTACAAGGTACTACGCCACTTTGGCACTCTTTGTTACTCCCTCCCTGTGTCTGACCATCCTTTTTGTCGCTTTCTCCCTCCCCCTAAAATCTCCCACATCCCTCCCTACTACTCCTCACATCGTCAGCTCCTGCAGAAACCTGAAAACTCTCCCTCCTTCTGCTCTGTCCACAACTGTCCTCTCCTCACTACCACCCAATGATTCTCCCTCATGTCAGTAGAGGAAGCCATGTCCATTCTGTCATCCTCTCTCTTGTTTGGAACAGAGCTGTGGGGAGCTGAGAGAAAATGGAGGAAATCAGAATTTGCTGATGATTCCTCTCTCACTCCCATCACCTCCTCTCAGATTTCACCTCTACTGTGTCAGCAGCCAAATCTGCCTTCTACCTTGCAAAGATCCACTCTTCCGCCTCCAACCCAAGGAAACTTTTCTTCATGTTATCTTCCCTCCTCAACCCTCCCTCCCTTACTCTCTCGCAGCTGATTACTTTACAAAGAAGGTGAAGGACATTACCTCCTCTTTCACGCCTGCGGCTATCCTCCCTCCCCCTACACTCACCCTTGTAAGCTTTACTTGCTTCACCCCTCTCTCTCTGAAGAAGTCAACAGGCTTGACCAAATCCCATCCTCCCCTGTCCAAGACATTTCAGGCGACATCCTTCCCTTCCTCACTACCTTAATCAACACCTCCCTAAATGTAGGCCTGTTTCCAACTGCCTTCAAGACTACCAGCATCAAGCCATTCCTCAAGAAACCCACCCTTGACACCACTGACATCCAGAACTACAGACCTGTAGCTCTCCTTTCATTTCTCTCCAAAACTAGAACGTGTTCAAAACAACCTGTTACACTCCACAGAGACGGCCCTCGTCCTGCTGGATGAGCAGGACGAGGGCTTGACTTGATTTGTCTTCCACGTCCGACACAGTGAACCACCAGATTCTCCTCTCCACTCTGGCAGTGCTTGGCATTGCTGGATTTACATTATATTGGTTCACTTCCTACCTTCCCGATCACACCTATCAAGTCACATTGAATGGCTTCCTGTCCAGTCCCCCAAGGCTCAGTACTAGGACCCCTTCTGTTCTCCTTATACACTAGATCGCTAGGCTCTGTAATTTCATTCCAAAATCACGCCAAAATCACCTCTGTGGCCCGATCTTGTAGAATTGGTCTCTCCAACATCCGCAGGACCTGGCCCATCCTTAGGGCCCTGTCACACTATTGTGTATGAGAGAAACTTATGAGTTGCATATGAACAGAGCATGTCCAGCGTACCACTATCACATGACAAAGTGCCCATATAATGGCCCTGTCACACTATAGCGTATCGTACTAGCGTATGCCAGCATATGAAAAATATTACTCATACGCTGGTATACGCTGACATACGCTAGAGGTCCGTTAGACATAGGTTGTATACGTTTCGAGCACGGTGGCATACGGTGGCATACGCTGGCATACGGCAAGGCAGAAATTCATGCCAGCATATGTCTGCGTATGACCAGCGTACTCGACCTATGAGTAACGTACCTCTAGCGTCGCTCTCGTGTATTCTGCGTATGCCTAGCGTATGCTTAGCGTATAAGCCATACGTCCACATACGCATAACATTTTTAGGCTTGTTTAAAAATAAATTGCGAACGTATGCCACCGTATGCCACCGTGCTTGAAACGTATACAACCTATGCCTAACGTACCACGAGCGTATGTCTGTGTATACCAGCGTATGCGTTTCATACGCTGGCATACGCTAGTACGATATGCTATAGTGTGACAGGGCCATTACATGTGAAGCAGAACAGATCTTGGACCAATCGCTCGTCATCACTCACCTTGACTACAACTCTTGCAACTCTCTCCTGACTGGACACCCTGCCTTCTCAATCATACCATGAACCCAGAACACAGCAGCACGCCTGGTGTTCGACTTATCAAAAGTCTCCCATGTAACCCCCCTCTTCCGCGGGCTCCACTGGCTCCTGGTAATCGCTCGCATTAGATTCAAGACACTGGTACTGGCCTACATGGCTGTCAGTCAGGCTGTCAGGAAATGCCCCTACCTACCTCCAAACATTAGTCAGACCTCCGCTCCGGCATGAGCACTCCACTCTACAACTTTGGCTAGACGACTGGTACCCCCTCCACTAAGAACAGGCAAACATCCCTCTGTTCTGGCACCGCAGTGGTGGAAAGAGCTCCCGCTGATGTCAGGATGGCAGAGTTGCTCACCAGCTTCTGCAAGAGACTCAAGTCTGAGTCAGAGCTGACCTATTCAGAGTTTGAACTCTGCACCTGGACGCCCCCGTCTTCCCTCTGCAAACCCTGGCACTAACTTGTTTACGTGTTTGTACGTCTTGGCATTATTAATAGCACTTAGCATTGTTTTGCATATTGTACAGTATGTTCTTAGAGGTTGGTAATGCACTCAGAATCGCACATCTGCTCTCATCCCAGCTATTATGCTGGCAACCTGGTGGGTTTGTAATTGGATTGCAATGTGTCACAATCACGTGTCCAAAAACATACAAATAGTACACCAGAAAGCAGTCTACATCATGTGTGTGGAGTAGATAGTATGCAGTTTGGACGCAGCCAGTGCTCTGTTTGTCTGTATGCACAACAAAGATGAATGTGATCTCCTGGCCAGAATCATCACTCATTCTAAGACATGTCATGCAATAAAAACACATGTTCTCTCTGCCTTGGAGCTCAGCCCAAACATGCATTCATTTGTCTTTGTGTCTTATTTGCAAACATGCGTCCAGATGTTTGATTTAACTTTGATGTGTTCATTTACAAAGCATGTTTTTCAGTGGATTGATTGATTAATTTTTGATATATTTGTTGAGATCAACTGGGAAATAGTCAAATCATTTCAAAATGTAAAAATAACAAATGAAGATAGCACATGATAGGGAGGAAAGGTAAGAAAGACGGTATTGCAATTATGACTCTAAATGGTGGTGCCATTAAAGAGAGTATTTTGTCAATGATCTGTATCATGAATGTCCTACAATGAGGTTAGATTCCATTCCGAGGAAGAAAAAAAACACCATTATTGAATGACTAGAATTAAAATGACTAGAATAGGACCTAATAATCCTGTTTCTTTCAAAGTTACAAAACATCTGACGATAACAGACGGACACACAATAAACTGCGTTGTCACTGGGATTATGCGGGATTATTCGTCCTGCAACAGCGCCTGAAATCCACATTGGTAGTTGATGTTTGCTTCGCATATATTGAGGAATAAATATCGAGACTAAATATCGAGACTAAATTCCTCCCTCAAAATATTTGAGTATTCTTTGTTTTTTACAGCAATGATGGACACACATCTCTGTGCTCTTTTTCAAAGACAAAATGTCATCGTTAGGTGAGCTGCCTTTGTTTGGTCTGACAGAAATCCTGTTGGAGCATTTCAAAATGCTCCAACAGGATTTCTACAGATGTCTTGCTAACAGTTCAGTTCATGCACTAATCAGACTTCGCCTGTGACTCCGCCAAGCTAACATCTGTTGCGGCCCAGTCTTCTATGCTCCTATACACTTGTCATGTCTGCTGTCTATGCTCATGTCTGCTGCCGGTGGACAGCAGAGAAATGGTCATTTCCTGTCAACGTTGCGCAAACATTCAATTCATTCTCCTTTCACTTGTAACCGTCGCCTTTCTTTTTTGTCGTTGTTGCACAGCAGAACTGTTTGTTGTTAGCCGTTGGATGTGTCCACTTTACCTCCGCTGTTTCTATCCTCTGTTTTGCTCATGGTTTGTTCTCTATTTGTATTTTTTGTGTGCCCCTGCCTAGCCTCTCTCTGTCTCTCCCACTGTCTCGTTTCTCTCACCGTCTGGTTTCTACTTCCCTCCGTCCTTTTATCTTGTATCTGGTATCACGTTTTTTTGCTCGGATGAAAAGATCAGCCCAGCATGTTTGCCTGTTTCCTCCTCCTCCTCCTTTAGTCTTCTTCTTCCTCCTCCTCTTCCTTCAGTCCTCCGCCTCCTCCTCTTCTTCCTCCTCCTCTTCCTCCAGTCCTCCTCCTCCTCCTCCTCTTCCTCTTCCTTCAGTCCTCCTCCTCCTCCTTCAGTCTTCCTCCTCCTCCTCCTCCTCCTCTTCCTCCACTTCCTCTTCCTCTTCCTTCAGTCCTCCCCCGCCTCCTCCTCCTCCTCCTCCTCCTCCTCCAGTCCTCTTCCCTCATGCTGTTGCTCTGACAGCCCGGGTCAAACGTACTGACCCCGCTCGCGCATCGCTAATGCACTCAGTGGGGTGCCGGCTAAATTATGCGCCGCTCCGCAGGGGGTTGAAGACATACATAATGCTGCCGTCAAGCGCCTCAAGGTTACGCAGTCTCGGTTTCCCCCGCTAGATTACAGCTGTTCAGGTGAAGATGAAAAGATGTTTTTGCCTGTTGACACACACACATACAGTACAGTCCTGTGACCTGATTGTAAGGTGTGATGGATCAGGTTGGCAAGGTGGACCGGAGAAGTCAATCGGCTCACGACCTGCATTGTGTGTCTGTGTGTGTGTGTGTGTGTGTGTGTGAGTGTGTTTGTCTTTCACGACAGGTATGAATGGTACTAGAATAACATAAGGAATACTAATAGTGTTTTAAGTTCTGCTGATAAGTGTAAAACGTCCATCTTTCTATGAATATATTGAATATAATTTCATGTGAGTTGTTGCCTTTCAAAACAATGTTGTCATACTGCATTTCCCAACTACATTTCAGGTTGGCTCGGCCAATCAAACAGCTGCCTCAGTATTTCTGAGGCCTCGTTGTCCAGCCAATAGACCTCTGAGTGGTCTTTGTGTTTGTTCATGAGAGCTGTAGTCTGGAAGGAGCTGTAGGAAACTAGGGAGTGTGTTGTAATATAGGTTTACAGGATGTATGTGGGGAGGACGATAGCCAATCGGGAGTCATGCTGACCAGTAATAATTACAACAGAAGCCATAGTGGCAAAACGAAAGTGTGGCAGACGTCACACAGATGTCACGAGACGCTCAGGAAGTTCCGCCCTGAGATCCCGGGCCTGGGTACGAGGGTACCAAGGGAGTCATCTCATGCAAACACATCTTGTTTCTTGTTTCTGCCGTTTTTGACGTGACGTGTTAGCGTCCCGGTGTGTGTCCTGTATTTTGGGCAACAAGCAAGCATCTCATGCGATGCGTTTCATATCTCTCGGGCTCCCCCCTCCGTTCCTCCGAGCCTGACGTCTCCGGCGACGACTACATAAACACAAAGACACCGGGGTGAACGTGCAGGCACGCTAGCTGGCTCG
>OMOU01042434.1:0-14979 GCA_900312585.1 Malacocephalus occidentalis
AAATCAATGATTGAAATTACATCCACTTAATTCAGCACATTTTGGGGCAATTAGTGTATATACTAATTGCTATAGATATATTATAGATATATATTAGTGTGTATATACTTTGGGTAGGTCTGAGTGGACACTGGCTTAAAAATGTTTGAGAAAGGCTGCATTAAGAGATTACTTATGATTCCCTCTGGCTATTTCTCAAATATACCCTTTACCTGTATAGTTTTGTTTGTGTTCATATGAACAAACATTTTTGACATTATCTGCTTTTTTACATTTCCTTCCTTTTCCCTCACAAAAACAACATGATTAAAATAAAATAGAAATCATCCCATAGGCTGTTCTGCGCGAGTTGGGAAGGAGTCGGGAAGAGAGAATCGGGAAGGTGGAATTTTTTAAGTTCAGTCAAAACCTGTTCATATACCGCAAATGTATTGTAATCCTGCGACTTAATTGAATTTGTTGTATTTAATTCATTTGTGTATGTAAATTCCTACATGTAGTCCCTGAAGGAATTTCTGATTATTACATAAAGGACCATTCATGATTCCATTAACGCATCAGCCTTAATAGTCCATGCAATGACATAACTTCCTTACACATTCAGCTGGCATCTTGATTGATGTGTTGACATACATAAGCGGAAGGTGACCAAGTCACCCACAGGGGATGCAGCTCTGCACAGACAGCCACACTCTTCCTGCAGAGCCGTTACGCATCTCAGGTGGTCCCCCCCAATGCCCCCACCACCTAGGTCAAACTGTCATAAGTCTGTCGCCCTGTCACAGTTGGAACATTGAACACGACAGGGGATTTATTTTTGGAGTGGTTACGGACCCTGTTGCCCTCTCCCATAGGCAGGCTGGGGCTCAGTTGTGGATGAGGCAGTCCTTGTCACACTCCACACTGGGATTAGCAGGATGTGAGCAGACTCCCTAGGCCACCACACACAAAAGGTAAACCAAATCGAACTCAGCATCTGCTGACTGACAAGCTCATGCTACTGGGTGTTGTCTGCTGCTACTGATGGCCTGCAAGCAGTGCATAGCATTTGGCAAAGCAAGTGCACGATCTGAACTACTTCTAAAGCATGACGCATAGTGATAATTATATACATATGGGCAATAGTTTGTGCAAAAAATCAAAATAACGTGATATGCAGCTGCAACATTTTGATGTTTGGAAAGTGAAGAGTTAATTATACAATTGGATATGTTCATAGATTTGGATACTGATAAGGCATTAATACATTTGACCAAAAATAATTTTCTTTTGTATATTGCTATCTTAAAGATTACCCATACAAACTCTGTTGAATTATTTGTAACTAAATCTAAAGTGAACTATTCTTTGTTTTCTAGTATATTCTTGGAGAGAAAAAAAAATCATATACATAATTTACTTCCTGGTAAGTTTACCTCAAACCTTCTTAAACAATTAACACGTGCATGATCTGATTCAAGTTTATAAAGCCAAACTTGTTTAGGTCATGTCAGTTTTACTGCTCAGCTAAACTTACACTTTCCTCTTCTGAGTTGACCCAATGGAAGTGTCCCAGATATCCCACCCAGGGACTTAAAGGGGGAGGGGGTTGTGTGCCTTGCAATAATCTGCGCATGACTTAAACAACTCTATTGACACGAGTGTTAAAAAAACACTACAATTTAATCTTGCACAAGTAGACAAATCTTACATAAGCAATTCATCAGCCATTTTTGCGACCCTAGGAGTTTTCTGTATTTCCAGGCAATTCTGAAATCATCAACCATTCAAGAGAATAACTTAAGAACCCATTCAAGAGAATAACTTAGTTATTGAGAGTTAAATTGTGTCTGTTGGTATGTGTAGTTCCTTTTATTTCACACAAACACAGAGGCTGATTGGCTGCCCAGAGGGTAGCCCTTTAGTACATGGAGCAGGTGGTTGGTGTCAAGATCTATTAGCTCTCATTTCTCTGTCTAAAATTAGACTGTGGTCCTTTCACACTGTCGACAGAGATACTTTTACTGTGGAAAACAAAACAATCCGGTGTTGTAACCAATAATTGACTCCCCAATATTCAAATAAAATAGAATAAAATTCAGTGATTGTGAATTAAATGTTACATTGTTATGCTTATTTTCCCATCGGACATTGCATAGTCCTTCGATTTCTTCTATAATTATTCCCTGGCCTATATTTCTACATATCCTCCATTGCTGAGGTACATCGTTCCATTGTGAAAATATTGTCAGGAAGATATATAGTATAAAGATTTGGAGATGTACAAATCTATGCTGATGCTGATGGACTTAAATGGAATTGTAATTAATTTAATTAAATCAACCATCGATAAGGCAACATAAATTACAACAATTGTAATTTAGTACAACCCCTTCATTTCTGACACACAGCTGTACTTAGAATCCAGTATATTTTTTACATTTGAGCCAGAGATTTTGCTTTTTGGAAGACTATTTTCGGAGCTTATTTATCATGTATCCTAGTCAGAATCGAGAAGTTACATGCCTTTCTATTTCGGTTGAAGATGTTTCATACAGCTATTTAGCACCTATCCTGCAGTGAGCACAGTTTTGAACCTGCTAAGGAGACATACACATTATCATAGATTCCCTATGCAGGGTGGATTTGCAGAGACAATGTATTATAATGTATTTCAAGACATTAATAACAGCATAGCAAGTGAAATCAATTAAGAAAACTAATAAAAAGTGAAAAAATATAAAAACGATGTCAGGTAACATGGAGAAGCACTGAAACTATGTTGCATTCACATTGATGTGAACAATGAAAAATCCTCAATTACAACAGTCAATTGAGTTTTACAAATTCAACAAAAAAAGAAATTATCCAATTTGCTTATAAAAGGATTTCCAGTTTGTGTTATTCTTCAGAGTCCAAATGGTCTTTCACAAATCTTCATGGTAATCTCCAGCTGAAGAAAAAAAAAAGTATAATAATAAATACTAAATGTATGAATTACAAAGTAGGAATTTTGGAATTCCAAATTGTATTCATGCCAAATGAATGACACCATATATGATAAACATTTACAGAAATCTATACAATAAAATAATTAATCAACAAATACTAATCACAGCATAAGAGTTGCAATCTCAAATTTGTTATCCAGTTTTGCCTGAAAAACAAAATGTTATAGTGTTATTAGTAGATTAACAGTAGATCTTAGATGTACTGTATGTATTCATCGATTGCCTTGGACTGTTCAGACTGAAAAAAACAAAAAAACAAAATAAACAAAACAAAAAAACAAAAAAAACAAATAAACCAAAACAAAACTCACTGTCATTGTTTAATGTTTACTTTAGATTGTCATGTTTATATGTCTTCTATGGTATCCTGTCTATATTGTATATCTGTTTATATTGTATATCTGTTTATATTGTTCATTTGTTTATTTTGTTTATTTTGTTTATATTGTTTATATTGTCCTTAACTGTTTATATTGTTCATAGCTGTTTATACTGTTTATATTGTTTAGATTGTCATACTGTTTAGATTGTCTTCACTGTTTAGATTGTCTTTTGTTTAGATTGTCTTCGCTGTTTAGATTGTCTTCCTGTTTAGATTGTCTCCCTGTTTAGATTGGCTTCCTGTTTAGATTGTCTCCCTGTTTAGATTGTCCTCACTGTTTAGATTGTCTTAGTGTTTACTGTGTCTTTTATTTAGCAAATTCACCTGGGCCTGAGAGGCATGTAATTTCATCTGTGCTGTATGTCAATATAGCACATTTGACAAATAAAAGAACTTTGAACTTTGATTGTTTTCTACAGGTTGGAGATGCTGATGGACGTGAGCTACAACAACAGGCTTGAGCTGGACCTGTCCCAGCAATATCCTCCTCCCTTGCTCCCCAAGCCGGGCAAAGACAATGCACGGCTCCAGAAACTGAAGAAGAGATCCAAGAAAAAAGGGGGGCCCTCCCAGACTCCTATCCCCTTCCGCTCCTGTTTGTCTCCTGTCAATGAAGCAAGCACAGACCTGGAACACAATGACCAGCCCTCCCCGTCCAGATCCCCAGATTCAGCCTACCTCTGGGATTCCTCAGCATCCACTTTCTCAATGGCTCCTCTTTACAATCAGTCCACATCTCCCTTCCATCAGCCTCGGAGCAGCCCCTTTGGCCCAACACAGAGCTGTCCCCTACAGCATTACCCACCTCCTGTCAGGACATATGAGGAGCCGGTGGCTCCACTGTATGAGTGTTCCTCTTGTTTATTCGATGATGACACTCCTTTAACAATACCGTCGCTGTCCTCATCACCACCACGAGAGGGGGTTGCCGGTCCTCCTTCTGTTGCTCCTCTTATCTTAACCAAGTCCCAAGCTTCCTTGTGTTCAGTCTCTGCAAGACCCTCAGTACCAGCCTCCAGGCCTCATTCTAGCCCCAAAATATCCACCCACACCCTGACCCTATCATCGGCTTGCCCCATGACTTGCCCAGAGCAGACTTCCTCTCAAGTTCCGGATTTACTGCTTCTACCTGCACTGCTATCAGTTTCAGTCCCTCAGACGCAGCTTTTTAGTGGCAGCCAACAGGAAACAAACATGCAATCAAAGGCCAAATATCCAATGCAGCCATCATCTTTGACCACCATGCCTGCATGTAATGCTGAACATACTGACAGCCAAATAACCGTTGAGATGACCAGCTCAAATATACCGCATGTTGAAATGGTCAAAGAGAAAAGATTGAATGCCCTGCAGACAAAGATTTACACATCAAAGGCAACATTTTATGAGATCTCTAAGCCTCCATCAATGCAGGATCTCACTGTATTCACTGCATCATCCCAAGGTGCACCATTATCTACTGTATTTAGAGAGAAAACAACAGTGATGACTTTAAAGAATGTACAAAAAATACCAGTTGCCTTGACCGCATTAGGAAGACCCAAAACACCTTCATGTACACCCAGTAGGGGATCCACTCCCATTATAGAAATATCAAAACCCAATCCGCTCTTGTTTGCCGCTAGTTCAGCGTTTACCTCTGATTTGCAACATCTGGAGGTCCGTCGAAACAGCAATTCAATGATAAGTAAGACTCTAGGTAAGATCCCCAAAGCATCAAAAGATGTAACACAGGGTGGATTAAATAGCAATACTTCAAACAAGCAGTCTTCTGAGCCTGCAAGAGACAATGGGATTGATATGCCAAACATGTGCAAGATCCATTTAGCAGAGGTTATCACGAATGAACGACCCAAAGAAAGTTGTACACAATGTGTGACAACAGACAACAGGACTCTGGTTAGACATCCCCCCGCAACATTGAAATCTGATAAAAATTCACAGGATGCCCGACTTCTGCCAAATATTCCAGAGATTATATCAGGTGTACCAAACACTGCTTCAAATTCTAATCTCATCACTGTAAATACAACACAAGTTCCCCAAAGTACCATATTACTATCACCCAGCTCTAACCCACATGGGCTGCCAGTTTTTGAAGCATGTAAATCTTTGTCATCGTTATTGGGATCTCAACTGACTTTGGCATCTTCAAAGCCCAAATCAAGATCAACATATTATGGCCTGACTCCGGCTGAATATGTGGCCTATGGTGGCATTAGGACTAACAATGCATATCATAGACCGGTAAGCACCAATGGGCTTAAATGCTCAAATGAAGCACAGTCTAAGGAAGAATTACATGGATTATCTCTCAGTGATTCTGAACTAACTGTAATGAAATCACTTGATGGACAGCATCTTATTTGCTCATGTGTGGAATCAGCTTCAAGGGAATCAAACCTGGACAAAAAACAGACAACAAATAAAGACATAAAACAAGAAAGCCAATATGAAGCTCAAATAAATGGAATACAAACTATCAAAACACCTGCTGAAGACAAAACAAAACCTAAGCGGCCATTTGGCTTCATACAGAAAACAATGCAACAGTCCACAAGCGAAGTAACATCACCAAAAGCCTCTTACTCCGAGGCTTCAATACTCATACCTAAAGCAGGTGAGGTGCACACACAAACTTTGGCATCCTTTAGTACAACCCCTTCATTTCTGAATAACAATAATAGTTTGTCAATTTCTTCCTCTCTTACAAGTAAAGAAAATAAGAAATGTATGAATACTAAAATTAATAGTGGTGAATCCCTTAATCCAAATTCAAGTGTTGATAATAAAACAACACACAATGTAGCGAGTACACCAGCTCATGTATATACATCTGGCTCACCACAACATCCCATTATTCCACAACATGATTCAGTTAAATCCACCATCATGTCTGTTAAGGGGATCGGGATTCAGAAATATACCCAGCATAATCCAAAATGTGCAACCAGCAAGGCAACAGTCCATCCCTTAGTAAAGGTAGAGAAGAGAACAGAAGTTACGCAGGACAGTAAAGTCACAAACAAACAAAATGATCTACCATGCATGACTACCAATAGAGCATATTCCCCTGAAAAAACTGGCAATAAGGCACCAAACTCAAATACTCCAAGCAGTTCCCTGTCGGTTGCCCTTGTGAATACAGAATTTTCTACCAACCAAAACATACAAACCTCCCATTCAATCAAGGCAACACTCATTAATCCAAATCATATAAATCCCTCAAATGAAAACAACATACCCAGGCAAAACATATCTGGAGCAGAATCACCTCAGTTGCAATGTTTTGCAATTGATTCAGTGACTGCTATGGCTGTTTCAGAAACCTCACAGCCCAACCCTAATATCAATGAAAGCAAGTCAGAAATCATTTCAAATTCTAAAATGCCTTCACCAATCGACTTAAATAAATCTGTCTGTACAAGTCACAGGGACACAAATATAAACCTTTTACACAGCAAAACAAACAATGACAAAGTTGTCCAAGAAAACAAATTCTCCAAAGAGGTCACTGTTGAAATCTCAACTGCCAAAAAGGATTTCATGTTTACTGATGTTTCTATGGCTAAAAATGTACTTAACAATGTTCCTTATGAAGAGCAATTACTGCCGATACAAGTTCAAATAGAGGACCGGCTTCCCATGGAAAGCAAGATAATGAGTCGGTCAACTGCAGAAACTAAACTGCCCCAAACCTTAAACATGGGAACTTTAGATATCTTGACAAGTAAAATGGCAGCAGAAATTACCCAAAAAGATAGCATCGCTGAAACTATTTCCAAACAATGTGTTTTTGAGCTTAAACCAACATGTGAGGAAAATGTGCAATTGAAAATGTCTAATAGTGCAGTTAAACTATCTCAAACTTCTTCCTATATGCAAACTATTGGTGAGACTATTACAGATAAACAATCTGGAGAGCCAGACAGTGTAAAGACAGCAATCCCTTCTTCAGAAAAAAATAAGTCAAACATGTTCAATGTGAGCAATAATATTCCTGTGATTGAAAATGAATTCCCGAATCAACCTTGTCTGGAAAATGTATTAGATACAGCTGACACATTTAGGAAGATCTTTGTACCATCTAGCCCTATGTTATGCCCTACCTACCAAAGCCCTATGTTAACAAAAGCCTCAAATGTTCAAGTGGTAGCGAAGTTGAGCATTGATACAGGACAGCCCGGGGAATATTATAATAATCCAATAATAACTGAACCCAGCAAACCTCTTGTTTACCCTATGACACATGTGTTAGGGGGTAAACAAACACCCACCATTATTATGCAAAACAGACCTTTTATACTGGAGCCAAGAATGACATATAAAACAACTGTGAATGAACAGGCAGCCTTTTCACTTCTGGCTAGCAATTGTAGACCTTTAATGAGCACTCCTACAGTAAAGAATATAAGTAACAAAACAAATTCCCCAGCCCTAGGGTTCATCAGAAACACCCTAGCAAGAATAAACACACTAAACGAAGCCATTATAGGATCCAACCAAACCACTCATCTCTCCATTGTTCATGGTAAACCAGCAACAACTGAGTTAAGGGACTCAGATATTAAAAGTGAAGACTTTTTGAAGGAAAGTAGTGAAACAAAAGAGTATTTTGAGGTAAACACACAGCTTGTGGGGGCACAGCCTCATTCACCACACGATCATCACCATTGCAACATTGTCCCAAACCCACAACAGTATGCCAAATCCTCTCGTCTAATTCCTTCTGAAGACAACACGGCCATAACCAAAACTATGACACCACCTTTTCCAGAACCTATACCTAATCTCTCCCCTCAAAATAATATTCCCACAATTGTTCATAGCCTCCATACCTTAAACCATGCTACACAAAGTACATCCTGTTTAGATGTTAGGAAAAATGAAAACAAGACAAACTCATCCCTCCCAACTGATAACATGCAGTCCTCCTTAAAGTCACACAGCAATTATTCTCCAAACGTAGAAAAAGAAACTGCAGTACCAACAGCCACTTCAGTTCAAGTAAATAAGAGTCCTATAGAAAACGTCCCCATCTCACCAACCATACTTCTTTTGTCTAATAATTTTAACATACAGGAAGCGTTTCCAACAAGGAACACTAAATTAAAATTGCTTTCTGACAAATCAGAAAATAAGCCATCAAGAATCTTGGTAGATACTGATCATACAGAAAAGAAAAATGCATCCTCCAAAAAAACTGACCAAACCCCTATAAATATAAGTCGAGTTCAGTCACTCACTGACTCAGGGACAGAACAAATATCCAAAGCTATCCCAGCAGCAGATACTGTCATAAAACCACCCATAGTTAAAGATGCTGTGATTGACTCTGCCACTCCTGCCTCTCTGCCTCAGGACTCAGTCTCAGTCAAAGCTCCAGCGCCAAACAGAGGAGTGTCAGTGCCATATCAGCCAAAAGCTGGAGTCAAAGACAAGAAAAACAAGAAAGCACTGGAGAGCAGAGCTGCGACGACACCAACGGAATCCCTCTCAGACATTCCCTCTACGAAGTCACCGACATCAACTGTATCTTCAACTGCTGACGTATCAGAAATTGCTCCACCTACTGACAAATCCAGTGCAGTACAAAAACCTAAAGGCCTCAAGGCAAAGTTGAGCGGATGGTCACGCCTCAAAAAACACATGGTCGTTGAACCCGAGGAACCTCAGTTTCCAGAGCCCCTGGTCAAATCTCAGGCAGAGGTCAACACTAGTAAAAAGGATACAAATCAATTCAGCAAAGAAGAGCTTTCAGCAGACCAGTTCTCTGGTCTGGAGATAGTCAAGAATACAGACGGTCCCAAGGCGCTGAAGATGTGGGACGCTCTTCTCTTTCATATGTTCTCTACCAAAGAGAAAATCATGGAGCAAATCAAGCCCAAGGACAACTCGGACAAAAAGAAAAAGTCCAAACAGAACCAGACAGACGTTCCATCGTTTGTGAATCGGCTTCCTATTCTTCTGTACAGTCCCCGCTTTGATGCCAGAAAGCTCAAAGAGGCTGCAGAGAAGCCCCTCACAAAAATAGCGACAGCATTTGAAAGAGGGCTGCTAAACCGCAAAAACCAGGATGAAGAACGCAAGGACTTTAATAGAAAAGCAAGAGGATTTGATGGTTCAAAGAAAGAAGATGTAAAATAATAAAACAATGTGTTCATATTTTAGACACCAACCTGATGTAATGAATAATAATAATATTGCAGGCAAAGGGTAAATCTGTCCTAAATTTTGAGTGATATATAACGCAATTACCCATGTAGCCCAAGGTAGCATAAGGTGTATTTATTTAGAAATTAGAAAAAATATTCTATAGACAATTCTATATAATTATAATTCTGTATACTAAAAAGTAATAACATGAATACTATCACGAATCTAAAAGAAAATGAATGAATGAGTGGTTGTTTAATAATAAAAGTTAGTCAATTAAATGCTAGACCTTTGCACACAACTGATAAGGTGAAGAGTTGATCAAATCTGTAATTATTATTTGTATGTAATATATAAGCCAATTATGAACCATAATTGTATCAACTTTTATGGAATGAAAGCAAATTTGAATTTCAGTTCAGTGACTGCATGTAGATATTGACATATATTGACATATGATAAAGTTCTTCTCTTGTTTTGAGAGAAGCCATTTCCTTTCCACTAGTTTTTGAATAC
The DNA here is from genome assembly GCA_900312585.1 of Malacocephalus occidentalis. Taxonomy (NCBI): domain Eukaryota; kingdom Metazoa; phylum Chordata; class Actinopteri; order Gadiformes; family Macrouridae; genus Malacocephalus; species Malacocephalus occidentalis. The sequence goes on from OMOU01042434.1 coordinate 10,045, forward strand.
ACATTGTAGTGCTCGCCAATGATAGAAATGGTTTTCTATTGCATTGTCACAAAAAGGCTTTTACATTCCTGGTACAACAGGGCTTGATGCTAGATGCTAGATATCATTGATGGCTGGTATTTGGAGGGGCACAAGATGTAGAAAACACAGTTGGTCAGAAATTAGTAGAACAGCATGGCACCATAGACAGTTGAGGTATGTATTGTCTAGAGATGAAGGTATGGTTTGAAATGAGTCTGGATATAGAAAGTCAGAAGCTGGTGATGTTCATATAACAGGGTCTGTGAACAATCCTTGGCTTCCCTGGCTATGTGCTGTCAATTCCAGAGTAAAATACACTGCAAAGATACGTGGAAAGCATATGAAAGTATCAGAGAAAAAAAGGCAGAAAATGATTGAATGGGTTTCAAGGGAGAAACTGTAGAATGGTTTTAGATTCCCTGTCGCCAAATACCTGCCATGATGTAGAATTCCCATCAGAAATTAGGAGTAGGCCTAAATTAATAATCTACTGATCAGTAGAGCAACTGCATTGGTGCTTAAGATAAACCTTTTCTATTTTTTGGTTACAGTGTCATTGTTGAAATAGCATAAAATGTGTTTGTTCTTCATTGTTATTATAATCATATAGAATATATTGGGTAGATGTAGCCGAATCGACTCAATCAAAAGAAGATAAATATATATATATACATATATATATACACATTGTAATATTTGATAACATAACAGTTACATAATATTTATGTTTTATATTTATCTACAGAATCAAGGATCGTGTTATTTACTATGAAACTGTAAAGGTGTCGTTGTAGCACAAACACACTCTCATAATAGGGGTCTATTACGATTATGTACCAGGGAGTAGACTAAACTAGTGAAGATAAGTCTACTACCCATGGCCTGGTACATAGAAGGAGCAGACCCATAGTGTTCTGTGCAACACCTGTGTTTGTCCGACGATGTCACTTCTGAATTGCATGTCTGTAAATCAATACATTGCATTGATATGCAACATTCACATATTTAAACAAGTTGTATGTTGTTATAAGCTTCTAAAGGGTTTCAGGACTTACTTGACTGATAGATGTCATATTCACTGTAGTCATTGTCATCTACAGCCACCTTCTTGTACTTGCCATGACCTGCCACAACAAATCTGAATCTTTTACTCGAGGAGCTCCCCTGAAACACAATGTTATAATCAATGATTGATCATCTTTACATTGCACAAAATAATTGGACTTTGTTCCTAAATAAAGTTAGCTATTTTAACAATTAATTGAGTTTCCTACTTGCAGGCCTCATATGTTTTAAGGAAGCTACTTGTATGTATACAGAAATAATTTGTGTGTAATGAGTGTGTGTTTGCCGTGGTTGAGAGCATACCTTTCCTCCTCTCCCAGGAGGCAGAGAATCACCAAGGTTCTCCCACAAGTTCTTCTTGCTTAAAACATCACCCGGTTTTATCTCCTGCAAGAGAGGTTGTGTCATGGTTGCAGCATCCTGGGAAGTGAGGTCATTGTTTTGACATATGCTCTCTGTAACTCCTCCACAACGGGGAAGATATGGAAGGATTCAGCTAAAGCTGGATGCTCACCCTCATTAGATAAGAGAGGTTTGGTGCTCAGTGTTTTGTTTTGTTGTTTAATAGACGGAAGGACCAGACAATATAAAATGAAAAAATACAAAGAAAAATTAAACTGGAAGTACAAATTAGAAAGCATGCACTTAAAGTGTTAGGTCAGGATTTTGGCTTTATCACCAGTTCCTCTACAAGCAGTGAGACCGGTTCACTTGTGTTGTGTTGTATCATACATAGAGCCCAGCAGAAGAAGAAATGGTTGTTCGGATCGAAATAGCGCTGTAGTGTGCTTGTAAAATAAGGTGAGATTCTCATTTTTTGAATTACATTTTTTAACAGTCTATTCCTGATATACATGCAGAAATCGATTCAGGCTTGCATTATTTGGAAGGTGTATTGACTTGAGTTGTGGAGATAATGCTCTGGCACCTGGGAATTCATATTTGTGTGCTAATGCTAACGAGTATACGGGGGGTGGGGGGGGGAATCATTGAACGGATAACTGATAGACAAACAAAATAATCTTACTACTCTTATTGAACGCCAGGAAGGATCACAAAAGTTGAAAAAGCCCAAAATCCTGAACTAACCCACATAATTGAAAAAAAAAAAGGAAATACAAATTCACTCAAAACTAAACATACAAGGTAAATAGCATCTTACGGCTGGTTTGGTGGGGAACTTGCTTCTGGTGCCATCTGGGCTTCCCGTCACCCATTGGTTGATGAGGTCAGCCACGCCCACTTTAATTCCTTCTGCATCCTGAGACAGAAATCAACAATTTTCTTTTTCTTCATCCAATCACCTGCCATATATTTAGTACTAGAACAGCTTCAAAGGACGACTTCCCAGACGGCTGTGTAACAAACCATCTGGCATGCAGGTTTGTACAGTTTTAGTATGTTTTTATTAACCTTGGATAGTATGACCTTAACAAAGGCTGGTTCCATGTGTCATCAGCCTCAAACAGATTTTTCTTGGAGGCAACAGGCTCAATGTGGCTAGGAAGGTCTGAGAGAACTGGCTCAGCTGTTTTAGCATCACTCTGCAACAAGGCGTCAATCAGCTGTGGAAGTTTGTGGCACTAATGAAATTCATAAATAACAAGAATTAGTTTGTACACCAAAAATATAATTTTCCATTTAAGCATTACCATTACACTGTTGTAGGTAACAATGGCATCACACTATTACGTGAGATGGTGATTCTTGCTTGCGCAGTTGTGATTGGGTGGATTGCTCTTGACATAGGGAGGAACTAGCAGCTTGATCAATGGCTGGCTGCAACCATGACACTGATTAGAAATTTAAGTGAGGATGCTTGTGTTATATGGCCCTATAAGGGGGAAACGAGAAATAATTGAAACAGACACAATGTTGCGTTAGGTGCTCGTCTTCTGAGGAGTTGGCGACAGGAATGTCATCCAGGTAGACGAAAATTAATGATATGTCTTCATGGCACCAAATCCATCAGCCGTTGGAATGACTGAGCCACATTCTTAAGACCAAATGGCACGCGTAGAAACTCAAACAGCCCGAATGGCGTGCTCACCGCTGAGGGGTGTACCGGGACCTGGTGATAACCACGCACCAGGTCCACTTTGGAGAAAACGAGTCTGCCCGCCAGTTGTGTAGAGAAGTCCTAAATGTGGGGGACTGGGTAGCGGTCGGGTGTAGTAGCGTCATTGAGGCAACGGTAGTCACGGCCGCCACCCGCCGTCTTGTTTTTGGACGATGTGGAGTGGAAAGGCCAGAGGGATGTCTGTCGGCGAATGATGCCCAGGCGCGCCATATTGGTAAACTCAGATTTAGTGAGTCTGTCGGTGTTGAGCCGTCGGGCCCTAGCATAGATGGGGGGACCCTCGGTGACAATGTGGTACTCGACCTTGTGCTTTGTAGTGTCGGCGGAAAACGTGGGCTGTGTCAGGTTGGGAAACTCACAGAGAAGCCGTTGGTATTTGTCACCCTCTTGGAGGGAACCGGAGAGAGCACCGTATGCTGCCTTGCCGCGGACACACGCGAAAGAAGCAAATGTCTGTGCATCCACCAGACGGCCGTTCTTGATGTCTACCAGGAGTCTATGAGCGCATAGGAAATCTGCGCCGAGGGGGGGGGGAGAAGGATATATCAGCCGTGATGTGAAACGCTGACCCCCGAAACACAGGTCCAGTTTTTGTGCCGTAGGTGCGGATGGGGGTGTCGTGATGGTGGTGTCGATTGCCGGATGGTGTCGTCCACTGTAGCTGGCAGGACGCTCTTCTGAACGCTTGTGTCGCAGATACATTTACGCCCTGAGAGGTTGTCTCTGATGAAAAGCAAACCTAGCAGGTTTAACATCCCATAATCTCCATGTGCTCGGAAAGCTTGGTGTCCCCCAGGCCTACTGTCCTGGCCGCGGTGGAGCTCCCGAGTGCTGAGACGACGTGGAAATAGCGTGCATCAGTAATCCCACAGAGCGTCGGTTTGCGCAAACCATGCTGCTGCAGAAGTCTCCCAAAACTGAGGAAAACGGCGTTATTTGCCATGTTCGGTTTAGTCTCTGAAACTTCAGCAAAACTCGGGGTCACCAATGTAGTGCCGAAAGAGACGGGAGTCGGAGGCGGAGTATCAATTGCCGATGCGAGGCGTTTAATGAACATTTGTTTTAGCAACAGCAAATACGACACGAAGCATCGAACCACATGTAAGAATGAATGAATAACTGCGCTGGTCCCGCATACTAAACAGTCCGTGCGGAACCATTCTCCCAACCCTTAGTTCCTTGGGTGAATTGTGTTAATCCACCACACCTTACACAAACTTAGAAAGGCCATAGCAATCAAACTACTCTGTAACAAAGATATCAACTCAGAATTAAACTTTAGGAAAATAAAGATTGCTTATCTTCACATTCAGTGCACATTTGTATCCTTTTAACACATTCAGTGCACATTTGTATCCTTTTAATTTGACCGGTAAAAGCAACACATTGGGTCAGAGCCAGACGGTGTCTGATGTTTAATGGGTGTGTTCAAGTTCAAGTTCTTTTATTTGTCAAATGTGCTATATTGACATACAGCACAGATGAAATCACATGCCTCTCAGGCCCAGGTGAAGTAGTGAAATAAATAGACACTGCAAACAATATACAATATAAACAGTAAGACAATCTAAACAGTAAAGGACAATCTAAACGGTGAAGACAATATAAACAGGAAGACAATATAAACAATATAAACAGATAAACAATATAAACAGTAAGACAATCTAAACAGTAAAGGACAATGTAAACGGTGAAGACAATATAAACAATATAAACGGATAAACAATATAAACAGATAAACAATATAAACAGGATACAATATAGACAAT
>OMOU01042447.1:0-15014 GCA_900312585.1 Malacocephalus occidentalis
GATTACAGTGGTGTGTCCACGGTTCACACGGCAAGACATGAGTCAGGATAACATATAATGAGACACACGCACACATGCATACACACGCACACCCATGCATGCGCACACACACACACACACACACACAAAGCCAAAGAGCAAACTTAGTTTTTAAACTGCACCATAATGTCCTATTCCTTGTCCTACTCATTAGTGACAATTAGCACATCTCATTAATCAACTGTCACGCGTCATTGGGCTAGTTTCACCGTATCTTTGGTGTCTTCCTCCATCTCGCTTTTCTCTCAGGTACACTCCTCTCTCTCCTCATGTTGGTCTTTGATTACCCGTTTTTCTCTATTGTTTCTGTCGTAGGCAACGCTCATTTCCTGCATGCGTGAGGTCCGAGCCCACCATGTCACAGCTGACACGTGCACCTGACAGGAACTACATCTGAACAAACACTTTCGATTCTCTTGTCAAGACTTTTTTATTCACCAAAATGGCCTCCAGTGACGAGGAGGTGTCCCAATGTTCCAGAGATCAGGAGGGAAAAGAGATGAAGACAGTGAGGGGGGGCAGCATTTGCAGTGGTGGTTAAATGCCACTGGTTAAATTCCTTTAACCTTGATTTAATCCAGGAAGGTGGTGTTTTTTTTCTTCCTCTTCTTGAAATTCTAAGATGCTTTCCACGTTTGGGTCACTGTTGCGCTTCGCTGGAGCTGTGTAAGGTCACATGCCTTGCTAAAGGGCAGCAAGCGAAACAAGTGAACATTGTCAAGTATTTTGCCCTTTTTCTAAGGCAGCTGGTGGATTCAAATGTTATTCTAAGGTTATGTTATGTGGACAGTGTATAGGCAGCGTGCAAATGTGGTTGTCCATGTGCTGTGAGTGGTATGCTTTGTGTCACGATCGGCCTCTGCCCACCTGTGTATTCTGTTTGGACCTGTTTGCACCCCCTGTTGGACATTTGTATTATTTATCTCCCCCCTGCTGGGCTTTAGTTCCCTCTTGTCTTTGCTGTGTTCTGTCTCCGCCCCACATTTCTGAGTGTACCCCCTTGCTTGTATGTTTCCCCTAATGTTCTAGTTTGTGTTTCATGTCTTACCTTCTGTTTCCTCATGTGTTAGTTTATCTGGTTGTTCATGTGTTCTGTTCCTTTTTGTCTCTGCCCCTCATCTGTAGTCATCTGCCATTTTGTAGTCTGTTCTGTTTCGTTTCCCTGCCCTTGATTCTTGTCAGCTGTGGTCACTTTCCTCGTTAGTCTCCCTATTTAAACCTGACCCAGTCCTGTGTTCTTTGTCTGAGCCTACCATTGTTTTGTCAGTGAGTACCATGTTCACGAGTTACCGGTTTACCCAAGTTACCTGTATCCTGTTACCTGCCTCCCTGTCCCGGAGTAGGGAATTCAATATTTTGAGTTATAGACATGCTGCTTGCATTTGGGTCGTTTCCCCACCTACCGGCGACACGACTGACCGATTGTGACAGCTTTGTATTATAGCATTCGTACACCACCACCGACTGAATTTCACCCGCCCAAACCATCTTGGGTTCCACTGACTAGGGTCCAGGGTAGCAAGGTTCTTTTTACAAGGTAGTGCACAGGCACAGCAGATATCACATTAAAATAATTTCGAAATTTCATGTCAACTTCAATAAAAGAGGAGGGGTCAAGGAAAAGAAGCAAGGACAAAGAAAGCAGACCAGAAAACAAGGAGGTGAGGATAGGAGATAAGAATCAGAGAGAAGAATAGTAGATTATGGACAACGATAACAGAAAACGCACATGTAATCAATGCGTAAAAGATGTTAAAATGACTTTTTTTGACCAGGGAGTGTTTAAAAAAGAGTTGTTTCATGATGAATAAAATGTATTTCCCATTATAAATGCATCCATACATCATACATCTAATGAGTGGTTTTCCACTTGGGTTACAGAGGTAACTTCTTTAAGATAAGAAAAAGGCAAATAAAACTATTTACATGAGCTTGACATAAAACTCTTGAAAGAGCACATCAACAGCTGTAGGTCCACAAAATTCAACACAGTTTTACATTCAAATGCACTCTTATTTGTATTTGTTTTCACAGGCAGAGTGGGTCATTTTAGTAAATTTAATTGTGCAAAGCTGAACACCTTCCGCAAACCCTTGTATTAAGTTACCTTGCTACATATTCAGAAATATATACTTGTATCCACTGGTTCTTCAGTGAGATGGATGGAGGCTGAACCAGTCAGAAATCCTAGGGTTAGATTTTTAGGGTTGACTTTTTGACGAAGAGTTTACATTCCCTGAAATTTCAGAGTCACGGTATTTTATCTCATGATTCAAACGCTAAGCATAACAATACAAAAGGATGAATACATCCATGGTTGTGTCCTGTCTTACGGTGTATTTGTTATTGTGGACAGCCAATAGCTTCACCACACGCATTTTTTCTTTTTTCAAAAATGCCATGCAAAGATCTCCTTCAGTTCTCTTCACTGTGTGACATTGACCTCTCATTGCCCTTTCAAATCTGACCCCACAGCCCTTACCCATAGCTTCATGCTGATGCGCTCTGACGTCATCTAAGCACACCTTACCAGAGGGTGTGTGGTGTGTCACACTGAGCCCAGATCCTGTGTGTCCTTGGTTCTGCCTCCTGACTTGTGAAATGAAGAACCTTCTGTGGAAAGTCGTCAGAGTAGTGTTGTCGTTTGCAAGAACACCTTTTGCCATTTTCAGAAGGTTACTGGCTTCAAACTTGTCTTTTAAATATCAACAGTGATTCAACATATAAAATATGTTTTGTTTTGGATACGCGTGCAGCTAAGGGATCTATCGTTTTGTTTTTTGGGTGTTGTGGCAGTCGTGCGTAACAAAGTAGGTCTTTAATTATAAATGTTTGGAGAAAAGGGGAGTGGACAGAATTGAACTCAGTCTTTTGCCGAGTGACGGGTGGTTAGCGTTGCTCTGCCTTTTCGTCCTGAGAATTAAAAAAGTGATATATGGCTCTTCCCAACAAACCATTGGGCTGGTGTGCTCACGTCCTTCGTCTTTATGTGGGGCTTCCTCTTCTCCTCGTTAATCCGAACTAAAAACAGGGTTAGATCCGTTCTAAAGGAGAAGTACGGTGTTCACAACCAGGGTAGCCAGAGGCCGCTTACCCTGAGACTGGTTTAGTGGACCATCCTGGTCTCCACTGTCCTCTCGCCCAAGCCAGGCCTTTTGGTGTTTGTTCTCCTTTCCTTAAGAAAAGCTCTTAATTGGCCACACCTGGGCAGAGGCAATGAGACACTCCAGATGGGGGCAGGGCTTCCTCGATAGTACCACCCCTGTAACACACCATGCCTCTGCAGCCCTGTGGGGCATGGATCAGGAATCAGGTCCTCACAGTGTCCTTTCCTATCTTCTTAGGGCATCACTTTAGGTCTTCGTTTCGGCTCTTTGGCAGCAGGAGAGAGGAGGAGGAAGATAGTGGAAGAGTTTGGCACAATGAGAGCCCAGCTCTCTGTGCCCATTGTTTCTCATTGATCCTGCTGAGCCACAAACCAAAGAGAATGGCAAAATTCACTAAATGAGATTTCTCGACACTGCTGCAGAATTTGAGCAATGAACCTGAACATGAGCGTCTACTCGACCAAATGTGTTTTCCAGCACATTTCATATGATTTTGGCTCTTTAATATGTAATATGTTTAGATCTCTAGATGGAGATGACACTACAGCAGAGACTCCTGCTCAGTCCATCCTATTACAGAGGCTGCAGAAAAGAGAAACTGTAGAGAGACAAAAACACACCTCTCCACACTTTCTTTCAATTATCTTTCTGTTATTTTGAGTGTGGCCTTCTCAGCCTGAAATTATAGTTTGCACCGTGTCTTCTGGACTATACATTCCTATATAGCATGTACAGAAATGCTAACATTAGCAACTCACATGTTGCTTGCTAAGATTAAAGGGACTGTGTGTGGGATTTATGTACATACATAAATCCCTTTAAATGCCGGATCGATTTTACAGAAAAAAAGAAAGGAATTGATGTCTATGAGCAGATAGTGCCAAAAATGTCTCTTCTGTCATAACTTTTTAATTTGTAAAATGTTTAGTTATGATTATAACTAACATTTCAAATGCGTTATCAGCTGCAACTCCATAACATGACCCAAAAGTAAAAATGTATAATATTGGAAGCATTGAAAATCTAAATTGAATCGATTACTTCCTCTCCATTTGTATTCAGTTGATCTAATTCATTTTTCATTTTTCATATCTCTTCAATATGCTCTCTCCACACAGACAGACAGACATACACAAGACAGATATACACCATTTCTGAGAGAGAGACTCTTCACTAATGAATTCCTAACTAATTTGCTTAAAACTAGTTTTCTTTTTCCTTCCAAAGAGTGCCCTGGCTGCTCCAGTGTGAAACACTGTTCACATGGTGCATATTGATTCTCCGGGCCTATTTATCTATGCTGGGCTGTGACTGATTGGCTACTCAATGATTTCCCAGAGTGATTAGAGTGCTTAATCTGTCGTGGCTGGGTTTTAGTCTGGAAGAAACTTAATTTCATACAGACAGATTTACAAGGGAGTGTGGAGGCTGTGTAGTTGCGTGATGAGCTGAAATAAGTTGGGAATGAACAAAATCGATGAAGAGAGAGTGAAAGATAATTGCTGACAGTTAATTATTTAATCTTTATTATGTATATTTCTGCTATTCCATGCCATATGCCATATTTCTGCTCACTTGTGCATCTGCCTAATTACTTGTAAATTTAAAATACGTAATATTTTATACTTCTGGATTCATAGGCTATATTCCCCATTCCTACATTCTCTAGAACAGCTGAAAGTGTGTTCTTTTTTAAAATCTTTATATGTATATTGTGCTATTCTCAACAACAATTTCTCTTGTTGTTTTTTGCCGACTTTGGATACCTTGACAACAAATGGCCCTGTGTTGTGATGTACATGTGACAAATGCATGTGATATGCTGAGAGGTGTGCTCATCCAAGGACAGTACTTAAATAGTTTGGGAAACAAACTAATACCAATTGTAATTTACAGTCTAATTAGTGTAGCATAGTGTTCACTATGTGCCTACTGAGCTCCGGCACGCTTAATCACTAGCTTCTTTTAAATCTCTTTGTGGAATGTGTGTGTGTGTGTGTGTGTTGTTGGTGGCTGGTTTAAGCAGCTTCACCTGTCCCAAGTTAGAGTCTGGGGCTGGGTGAGGCTGCACACCTGGGTGAGGCTGCACACCTGGCTAACCACACACACTCTAGAGAAGGGCTAGCTTTGTATCTGTCCACAAACTACTGCAAAGTATGCAATAAACCGGTTCATCGACGACTTCCTGTGTTGGGGTGCACCTGAAAAGCCACTTCAGGTGTCTTGCGGCAGGAGCCATTGCCACACAAGGACACAGGAAGTTGTTGATGAATTATGGCCTTGAATAGCTCATGCACCACAGGTGTGTAACCTCCTCCCAGCCCCTTCTTAAACCAGACACCAACCAGCGATTTTCTTTGTGACAGCTTTTGGAGATGTTATTTGGTTTTATTTCCTTACTTCTTATTCATTTTATCCTTTTTGTACATTCTTTTCATCTGCCTTGTCTGGTTTTGTTTCTTTTTTGTAAACACTTTCTAGTGCTATATAGTTCCAACACGCCATGTATGTTAGAGGTATGAGAGAAAGAGTTGAAGAGATTATTTAAGTTTGAAAAACCTTGTTCTGTCACGACACGATGGCCAACATTTCACTAATTATTTCCCCCAAATGTTCAGTTTGATTAACGAGACATCACCGTAAGCTAATCCATTAGCCATCCAATTTCAGCTGCAGCCAAAAATGAATGAGTTGGCGAGCAGCAGTCGCGATGGAGCTATGGTGCTGAATCTTACGGTAATTACGGTAAAAAGGTCAGCTGAGCCTGAAGTCATCAGGATGTGGCTGGATGGATGGCGGCCTATGCAGGGACGTTTTGGACAAGAAGGATCATAATCCTGATTCAACATACTGATGTTCACCGAGTCAGGAGTAGACAAACAAATGAAGAATGTCTTTGTCTCTCTCTTACACATACACACAAACACACAAACACACACACATAACCAATAGATTTGTACTTTTGCTTTTTTGCTTTTGTCCTCTGGTTGGGAGCTCTGTGGATTTGCAATGCTCAAGATTTGTATTGCTAGGCGGGTGATCATTTCACTCTGCATAAAAACTTTATTTGCATAAAACTAAGTTTCACGAGTTTTGCATTTTATAGACCCAGAGGAAATGCACATGAAACGTGCCTGCAATAGTCTATTTCATCTCTGGCAAACTAGTTTCCTGCAACAGCCAATTATTGATAAGGGATGGTGGCAATGTCACACCACCTATCCATCCATCTGCACATGGATCAGCAGCTATGATGCACAGCAGTTCCTAGCGATGAGTGCAATGGCATGAAATAATGTTGTCACAGACAATGTCTTTTTTTTTCTACCCGTGTCTAGTTGAGTAAAAGATACACTGTGAATTCAGATAAAGATCATAAAGATCCTACAACTAGTTTAAATACATTGGGGCCTGTTTGTAATATTTGACTTCACTCTGAGTTGAAAGTGTATTTCGCACCAACATGATGTATCTGCCTGAGGATCTGGGGATACATAATTACAAACAAAAATATTATTCTTGACTAGAAATCTGTTTATAAGTATTATCTTATAATTATTGTGAGAATTGTATTTGTCATTTAGTGATACACACTAATACATCCATACTAACATACATACAGGATCCCCATTGGCTGACACCTCGATGACCAGCTTCCTGGGGCGTGTCCATATGTTTAATCAGCGAACATTGAAAGAATTGACATGCCTTGAGTGGTGAAGACCAAGGTGCTCTGCCGAGTTCTGATGCAGAGAAGGCCCACAGATGGAGTGGAATGTACATGATAGAAACATCACAAAGATTCAGTGTGCAATCATCAAGCAGCCAACGTTATAGTGGTTGCTTGGTGGGTTACGGTGCCGGAAAAGCTGGCCTCTGATGGCCCATGACGGGGAGCTGATAGGAGACTTTAGAGAGGATCACTTACTGCACAAAGCAGTAAGTAGACTCCTTTCCGTGGAAGGGGAAGAGGGATGAACCAACAACACCAAAAGCCTCTCCGAGCTAGCTACCCGTACACAAGAAAACACAACAACCACAGCACATTTCAAAACAACTGAGGTTACACCATGAAATGAACTACTCTGCCAAAAATGCCTAAAGGCCCAAACTAAAAGGAGGAAGGAACAAACAACAAAAGATATTAAATACAAATGAATGGAACAAATCAAAAAGACAAAGGGCAAGGGGGTGGGGACAGAGAAAGAGAGAGATGTGTTCACCCTGATCAGTTCAGTACTTTGACCCTCCTTGCTGACATTTTAATTTTCAACACATTTTCATTGACTGTTGTTTTGCACTCATTATAGGCACGGTACGCATATATCCTCCTGCACTATAGCTGTGGCTCTGAGCAGGTGTGTGTACTACGTTGGTGTTTCTGAGTACTTGGGATTTGTACCGACAGAAGCTGGGCGCTTACTGTCAAACTCTAGACACTGACTGGCAACTACTAAGGGTGCCTTCAGCCGTGACAAAGCATAGCAAAAGGTTTTATTGAAATGGAAAGGTGGTGCATTGAACATCCTATTGTCTTACACAACTATAGCAGGCAATGCCTTTTTTAAAATGATATACAAGTCACTGCTGATTGGGTAATGTCTCTGACACACGCACCAAATGAGAGAACCTGTACTGTACTGGTCTGTTGCAAACCGTTGAACACCGTTTGTTGTGTGTTGTTTAAAACGGAAACCGCAGTAAACCAGTGCACACCATTTTCAGATTGAACGTACCCTAAGACTCTCAATCACTGATGACCACAGAGACCACATGATACCAACATTTTATTTTGTATTTTCCTGTGTAAGAATGCTATCAATTGCACCTTTAATATTGTTTATCATTGTATAACAATGTACATGAAAAAGTTATTGGCCATTCAGCATTGACAACTTTTAACTTGATGACAGTTGTGTGAGCACATCGTGGCATGCGAACTGTGTAGTGTCCTCTAGTTAATATGGAGTGTTTTGGAATGATGGCCAAATACTTGTAAAGAAGTGTTCGCTATAAAAAGCAAAGCAGAAAATGAAATAAAGAGGGGGGAAAAGCAACTACACTCGCATGTGATGGATCAGATCTGTGACCACAATGTATGAGTCATGGTGAAGTTGAATGTATAAAATCTTCAAAGACGTGATAGCCCTTCAAAAAATGGCATGTAGCGTTGTAGAACCAACCACTTCAGTTTTTCATGTTGGATTCTAAACCGTGGGCCGTAAGTTTGACACGTGATCTAGAGCTATCAAAAAGTAATAATAGACAAAATAGAACATACAGGCATCATTCAATTAATAACGTATTTCCATGAATAAAATGCATTTGAATAACTTATATATCGAATAACAATATATTATTATGGGCACACGTTTGCTATACAATGAACCACTGTATTCTTATTTCCAGACTGCTTACCTACGAACTATACTCGGTTACCTCTCCGATGTTTGAGACACAACGCGCCCCCTCCTGGACAGCCAAGCGGCTGTTTGGAAAGCGCCTTGTTTTTCACTCTTTTGGGCTCTACGATGTTCCGTCGAAGACCGGAAGTGACTGAACCACACTGCCTGCAGACCGGAGCGTGAACGTCACTGAGTATATGTTGTTGCAAGCGGTTGCAACGCCGATGATCAAATAAATAGCCGCGTTGGTTGTGCGCCACAACATTCTCCATCCGTCCGGAGGCAGCATGTCGTCCAACGTCAACCCGCAGATCTTCCAGCGCTCGGAGGCCAGGCTGCTGACTGCGTCGGATGAAGACGAAGACGTTCACGACCCCATCGACGTCAGAGAAATATTCGATATCCTTCATTCTTACCGAATAATTATGATTCGTATAAATACGCTATTTATGTATATGTGCATCACATATGTGAGCACATTATATACTTCTGTCTTTTTAATATTCTGTAATGAAATAAGATCAGTAACATTTCTCCTCATGGGGCTGTGTGTATAAGTATACTGCTGACACTAATGATTATTAGTTGGTTCATTCGTGGTTCAACATTCATTGTGACGCCGTTAAAGCTTTAACGAGAATTACATTTAATCAAATCCATTAACGACCCAGAACATCCTCTGTCTCTGGAGGAGCTTCATGTGGTGGAGCAAGTCAGAGTCCAAGTAAGTGTACCTTTCTTGATTTACGGTAATGACTATAATATGACGTGAATTAAGAATGAGGTTTAAAAAATATATATATTAGGTTTTTTTCATCGATGATTTACCGGCATGTTGTCTTACAGTGTGCCCCCCTCCCTCCTCCAGGTAAACGACCCAGACAGTACGGTGGGCATCGAGTTCACTCCCACCATCCCACACTGTAGCATGGCTACTCTCATCGGCCTGTCCATCAAAGTCAAGCTGCTCCGCTCGCTGCCAGACAGGTTCAAGGTATGCTTGTCTGTGTTCTCACTGTGTGCGCAGTTCAGTTGCTTCAATCACCACAGTAATGTGGCAGGATACAGCCACGTTACTAGCCATGGTGTTTACTTGGAACACGTCTGAGCTTGAGCAATGGTTAAAATACCCCTTTGTCATGTGATATCTACTTTCTCTAATGGTTACCTTCAGTTCTATTGGTGAATATTTGAATGTGATGTGGATGTGTATTTTGTGTGCCTTTCCTCAGATTGATGTGCACATCACCCCAGGGACTCATGCTTCAGAGGATGCAGGTAACTCATAATAATATAAATACTGATACAAGATGAGAATATAGGAATAGTCAGAGCCTAAAGCTGTACCCAAGTAAAAGTACTGTAGAACAAGTAGAAGTAAAAGAGTTAGAGAACAAAAGTATTTACTGAAGAAAATGTGTGTAGCGAGTAGCTTAATAAATAATATAAAAAACACAGGCACACTACTGCGTCCCCCCCCCGTCTATTTGTTGTGGATATTATATTATGTAAAGCGAAGATGGTCTTCCTCTGGTGAATGTAAAGAAGTAAACATACACCTGTATTTATTTGTGATGAAATCATCATGATCGTTATCTCCTGATTATCTGCCACATACACCAGGATAATGTCTGTGTAATAGTCTGTATTTTTCAAGTGTGATCATATTCCAATGATATTATACTCTATCCATATATATTTACTTTCTTTGCTTGTCTCATATGTAATAATTTGGCAAATAAATGAGCAAATCATACCGTGCAAATCATGCATATTAAATCAACCGTGCATATTATACAGTGTCTGTTATGTTGAAACTTGCATATCCTTAAACATTGATACTTCCAGTATAGTTGTCCCATCACAGACAGCCACAGATTACTGTGAGCCCCCCACATCCAGGTGACATGAAGATAATAAGATTAGAGAAGTGATCTCCTTAGCCTTCTGAAAATGTCTCATAGCAGACGACTCATTTGGGCTAATAAGGAGATAATGCTGTGATGTTTCATTATTCATTGGCTCGTGAATACAGTTCACTCATTCTTCACAAATTACTTCCACTCAGTGGAGAATGCGGCTGCCTGCTGCTGTGCCCTCTATCCAGCCCGTATCCTTCTGAGGCAGCGGTGTTCCTAGACAGCGACGCATCACGATGTTGCCAAAATACCATCTGCTTTTTCTTTCGGACTAACGATTTCTTGCTATAAAGAAAACTCAAGAGGTTAGACACGTCAATTTAACTTGCACACAAACTCTGGGCTGTTGCTTTCCATTGTTCTCCTTCCTGTCAGAGCAGTGGAGCGGGCGCATGGGATTGTGGGTTGAAAAAAAACTTGACCAACAAGGGATGCGTCTATGCTGCCTTCAAAATCTGTCTAGTCGGAGGCACCTCAGCAGGCAGCAGTTTTTGTAAATAAAGATAAAGATTGAGAGACATGACTTGATGCCTCCCATGCCTCCCCCATTTGGGACACAGCCGTTACAAGTTGTGGTTTATTTACTAGATGGTGCAAACGATGGGGAGAAGGTATGGCTGAGTTTCACTTGATTGTTCTGTTTATGTTTCCAGTGAACAAGCAGCTTGCTGACAAGGAGAGGGTCGCCGCAGCTCTGGAGAACTCTCAGCTGCTGGAGGTGGTCAACCAGTGCCTGACAACCAGCAGTGGCTGAGCAGCAAGCCAGGCTCACACCTGATCAATGATTCACCACCACCACCACCACCACCACCACAACGTTGCTTCGGTTACGTGACATCTCACCTAAACTAACCATGCCGCACTGAATAGCACCCCTCCTCCCCCGTGTCTCTTCAACCAGGAAGAGACAAGTCAGAATGACACCAATTCCACGTTATCCGAAAACAGTGAAGATGCTGTTCTGAAGAAAACATTATTCCGTTAACTGACATGTTTTCAATGTTCAGTGAATTTAAAATGTTCTGCACTTATTCTGATTTAAATTATGTAAGGGAACGGGGTTGGAATATTTTTTATCTTGATTGTGTATACTCTCGTTCAATAAATATTTATTTTATTGAACACCGTTACTTTTGATTTTGTGTGAATTCGTATTGCATTGGAACCACCAGTTAGTAATGTGGAATTTGGATGAGCTTTGGATTCACACCAAAACTGGCCATTTCTACTACAATACAGTCAGCATGTGTCCAGTCCTTGTGTCTGAATGCCTAATAAGTAAAGCTGCACCACATATTTAGAGTAAGCCACTTCAGTGCGTCTTATTTACCTTAAGGCAAACAAATGCACAAATCACTTTAAAACACAGTAAGAGAATACGATAGACATTACAATCCTGCATGTGTATCTTTGTTTATGCATTTGCTCAAGTTCAACATTCAAATGCATATTCGTACAAAAAAACCTTGCATTCTGACTTCTGTATAAAATCCAGAATCTGCTGGACCATTCAAGCGGGCTGCATTGACGGACGCATTTGTAAGTTCAGAATCTGTGTGGTCCTGAGACCTGTAAAGGCTTGACCACACTTTATTTCCCAGTTAGTTATCACACTTGACTTTGCTTCTCCATACCATCATCCATCTTCATTCGTTTGTTCCTATGCTTCGTTTTGCTATACTGCTTTTTTTGAAATCATCAAATATACCCGACAACTCGATTCAAAGAGGCGAAGGTGACTTCTGCAAATAATTGCAATACGTCGGCACCTGGTAATTAGCTGCATCTGTTTCTGACTTTAAAATGAAAAATATATATTGATTGAAAATCTTTCCTTGCTCAATGTATTCATTTTCTCCTTTAGTAATAAGCAACCAGAGTTTTGCGTACATTACTGCCACCGAACCATGGATGTATTTTGCACGAAACGCATACCTGCAATGAATTGTGGGTGATATACACCTCTGGATTGACCATTGTTGTTGACTCGCTCCCTCAGCCCTTCCAGGATCAACGAGGGCATGCTGAACGACTAACGATATGTAGCACTGGTCTGCATAGTGAGAAGGGGGGCCAATCCAAACAGGAGGATGGGCTTTAGGCTGCCTCACAAGCAGCGAGCGCATTTCCACTCCTGCGCGGTCGTGTCGTGTTCCCCCATCCAAACAAAGTGGCGTCCCGGAAAACCAACGGGTGATGATCAGCCCTGTTCTGCTTGGGTAAGGGAGGCCTCTCCTAGTGTGCCACGCAGCTCCCGCATGCAGCTCTCCAGAATGCTCCGCTCTTCCTGCTGGAGTGACCCGACCACACCCAGCTGTTCTCTCATTGGCTCGTCACAATGCTGGAGGAGACTTGAGATCTACACGCACGCACGCACGCACACACACACACACACACACTTCTAAGGACAATGAATTTTGCAACATTTGGTCGCCCACCAAAGCTCCTTCCGATCGTGTTTGCTTAGTACGGTGCACAATAAACGACGCAAATAAGTTTTGGCGGTGTTTGTGTGCGTGTATATATGTGTGTATGCTCTTGCCTTATCCATGAATGCGTTTGTGTCCTGCAGTAATCTTTGACAGAGTGTCCAGGCGGTCCGGACAGCCCACTGCTCAATGTCTTCACACACCGACTGCTGACCAAGCAACACAGCTTTCCAGTGTGGACTACCGGAAAAGCCGCACAAACAAACAAACAAACATAATTCATCTCCATGTCCAAACATATCCCAACAGAACAAGTACTGTTTGTCCGTTTGCGTGTGTTGTGGATGCCACGTGAGTGTATGTGTGTATGTGAACAGGGATGGTGTGAGAGCCGTTACTATGATGACTGCGGCAGGGCCAACACCTTGAGGACAGTCATCAGTCTCCAGCTGGGGCCCTCACTGGACACAGTCAGGTTACTGAGGAAGAGAGAGACACACAATGCTGTTGCCTAGGACTGCATCTCATGCCTCGTCCATACCCAGACACTAGGAGTTTACTTCCTCGATTCAGGTTTCAATTTGCTTCCCAAAATTAAAAAACGCAGCACTAAAAAGCCTGTGAACTGACATGAATTTAAGACAAATGACAGATTCCACAAGTGGGTCTATAGTGTGCGGGTTGACCATGAGAAGACTTACTGAGAGAAGTTGTTTTCTTGTAGAAACTTCAGCTTGTGGTCGACACTCTTGTCGACTCTCAGGACTTGTTGTAGGAGCTCTGTGGGAGGAGAGAAGACGTTGCTAAGCTTTAAACGCTGATTCATGAGGGCACTCCAGAAGAACATCACTCACTGGGTATACAAACATCTCTCACATTCCCCAAATCACCAAATAAATCATGCTGCATTCTGAGTAGAGGGCTGCACATATTTCAAAAGTCTCATCTTCATCGCTTAGAATGCATACGTGTATATATGCACTTTTTCTATATTTCGTATATTATTTAGTTGACAATAATCATGGCTTGTGAGGGCCTGATCCCTTATCCATGCCCCATAGAGATGCAGAGGCATGGTGTAGTGTGGTACTGCAGGGCCGGTACTCTCAAGGAAACTCTGCCCCCAACCGGGGCCTCTCATTGCCTCTGCCCAGGTGGGGCCAATTAACAACTAATCAAGAGCTGTTCTTAAGCAGAGGAGAACAAAGATCAGGCAGACTGGCTCGGGCTAGTGGATGATGGAGACCAGAATGGTCCACTGGGCCAATCTCAGGGTAAGCGGCCAACAATTTACGTTACGGCAGACTTTTGTCCAATCATGGCTTTGGTTGTGGAGCTAAAAGAAGAGGAAGATTTCAGTTGCTTTCTGTCCCCTTCCCCCACACAGTTTATAAATAACTAATGACGTTTGTTTCCCAAAACCCTGGTTTCTGTCTACTTTGTTCTAACTGGTCCACCCACAACACTCTTGCAAGGCTAGGCTGCCACAGGCTTTAAAGGCTACATAAGGTGGCCACAGTCCTACCAGATAGTGAATAATTTGGTTAATGAGTTAAATGTTGTATATAGATGTAGGTTATGTTGCCATGGCAGCAACAGTACGACCTTATTGGACGTTCTCAACCCGTCATTTACAAAACAATTCTGAATCACCAACTAGTCAACTGCAGCTCACCTGTGTTAATGTAGACCACACTATTTGGGTTGCCGGGGGCAACAAAGCCATACTCTATCAAAAGCCGTTGGTTGTCGTGGGAACCATAATTGATGAAGGCCTGCTGATAACGCTGTACTCCAGCCATAGTCCTGATCTCGTAGCATGCGGTCGCATGATTGAAGCTCGCAGACACCTTGAAGCAAACAGTTTGGGTTTAAGCCTAGTGGCTTGAATTGTAGCAAAATAATTTGAATGAAACCATTTTAAAAGAAATATTCCCTGGATGGATTGGCAAGTTGTGTTTTTTTTTCTTGAAAAACTTTCTCAGAAGAAAGTTGGGTGCAACCTCATTGTCTGACCTTGGTCACAAACCAATGAGATCCCATAAAAACACATTACATCCAGCCAGTCAGTCTTGTGCAGCCTACATTGTAAATCTTTATAGTAAATGTGTATGG
>OMOU01042448.1:0-13001 GCA_900312585.1 Malacocephalus occidentalis
GCAATCGGGCGACGGGGATGTGTGAGCCATGAGGGGGCATGGTTAGCACTGTTGCACAGTGACAGGGGGAGCGGAGCGGCAGTAATGCCGGGAATGTGACACAGCTGTAGTGAATGAATGCAATTAACACTATATAATGACACCTGTGCACTCTTCCTGCAGTAGAGGCTGGGCACGCATGGCAACAGAGGACCGGAGGGACTCCCGCAACCCAGCGGTCGGCCACAATGAAACTGCATTAATTTGCCTGGCAGTTAAATGCGCAATAGCATTTTATGTTGTGGATTAAAAACCAGTATTATTCTGAAGCAACTTGGTTTCTCGTTTATCCGGAAGAACCCAGGAAAGCCAGACGTGGCATTGTGACTATAAGAGACATTGTTACAGTTAGTAACCCAATAAGGAGAGGGACATGACCATTAGATCGAGAATGAATACATAGATCAAACAAGTATACAATATCATCTGGTAGTACGAATGAACGCGTAAGCATACCATCATAAACACACTTCTACCTATCTCTGCCCAGATATCTACCATGCTGTAGGTCGCGTGGTTAAAGATCGGGAAGGCGACTCACTTTTAGTCAACTAACTCAGTTCATTGCGTTGCACACGGGTTCAACCGGGTGTGCCCCCAGGTGGCTGTTTCTTTCCAAATGAATTGCTCTGAGTTCGGTGGGGTAGCCGGGTCTGCCTTGTCGAAGGCGGTACGCCTTTCCAAACGAACCGCGTTGAGTTTGTTGGGGTTGTGCTCTTTGCTTTGCCGGGAGTCGCCCGTCTGGCGATCGTGGGGCTGCGCCGTGTTCAAGTTGTGGAACACAGGTGGTTTAGTCGTGGGCCCCGTCGAGTGATTGCGGGGTTAGCGATCCGCTGGTGGACGATCTGGACCACAAACTATGCGTCGTTCGCGGATCTGCGTGGAGACGATGGCCCGGGTTCTGCTGGTGATGTTGTGTCGATGTCGGGATTTCGAAAGGGGCTCAATCGCACTTTTATCCTATGACAATACTGCACGGACAGGGAAACGACCGATGCTTCTGGTTATTCTAGACTGAGCTAACGGAATGTCGCACTACAGCTCAGCTCGAGTCAAAACAAAACGAGGTACTTCGTCCTCAAGCGTAGCTTCTTGGGTCTAATAACCGTATAATTACCATTAGACGCACATAACTGAGCGGAGGCAGTGGGCCGGGCCAGGCGCAGGATCGACTTCTTGGCATGTCAGGGTCCAACGGCGGTACAGAACAAAAGGAGCGGGGGGGCTCACATTGATATCGACCAAGTCTGATCTTCCCATTGGGCAGACCTTTGACCTCTTCTTCCAGGAGATGGAGTTAGGGCGAGCTGGGTCAGAGGTCTTAAACTCCTGCCCCCTGGTGGTTAGGTCGGAGATAGTCTTTCATCTCAGTGGAAAACATGGCAGCATAATAGTAGACTAATGATTCACTCAGCACAAAGTGTGAAAGGGCAGTGAATGGAGGATCTTGGGGAACCAGTGTTGTGGAGGCCCTACACTGTATGTCCAAACACAAGGTCACTCAGGCCCTCCAATGTCCTCAGCGGATGAGAAACAGAGAGCAGAGGGACAGACAGACACAGCCCACCCAACCCAGAAACAAGAGACCCGCCAGATGAACACACAATCGGCTCAGAGGAACCAGAGTTTGCAGCTCACCAAGCCTTATGGGGATGTGGGGACAGTCACAACGAGCCATGATGAAACAGGAGATTTGTGTAGGGCAGAAAGAGGATCCAGTCATAGGCCTAGTCCTACATCACAGGACTCTGAACCAAAAGCCACGGCGCAATGAAAGTAGAGAAAGTGGGGGGCTCCTCTTAAAGGAGTGGAGGGGGTTAGTGGGGAAGGATGGTATCATGTCAAGGATGGTAACAGAGGAGCAATGGAACAGGTGGTACTGTCAGAGGGGCTACGTGTGTCTGTTAAAACCGCTCTTCATGATGACTCAGGGCACCTAGGATTTTAAAGGAAATTTTAAATGATAAGAGAAAGGTTTTACTGGCCAAAGACGTTCCAGGATATAAAGGCATGGTGTGAGCAGTGTGAGAGGTGTTGCCTTAAGAAGACCCCCACAGCAGGCCTCAGCGTGCCTCTAGTCAGCATCCATAGCAGTAGTACTTTTTGACTCTGGAGTCAAGTCTAGGGGCGGCCTCAAAAATGTGCTGGTTGTGACAGGCCACTGTTATGTGCAGGCCTACCCCACCAAAGACCAAAACGCTACCACAGTGGCTAGAGTCCTGTGGAATAATGTATTCTTCTGTTTTGGGTTCCCTGCAAAACTGCATGCTGACTAGTGACGCAATTTAGAAAGCGGAGTTGTGTACAGTGTATAGGCATCATCAAGACCCTATCTCCCACAGGGCAATGGGACCACTAAAAGGTTCAACAGGACACTCATGGACATGTTGGGGACACTGGAACCCCATCTGAAGCCCCGTTGGTCTGAACACCTAGATGCCATGACCCATGCATACAACTGTACATGTACTGTACTGTACACTGCACAACGGCACAATATGACTAGGTACCGATGAATACGTGATGTTTGGCAGACATCCACAGCTCCCAGTTGACCTGCTGTTTGGACTCTGTAGCCCCTCCATGACTGTCACATGCCTATGCCCAGGCTGACCAAATGTCTTGACAAGCCAAGGAACAACAGAAAAAGCACTGCAATTGAAAAGCCAGGAGTCAGGCTTTCAGACCAGGGGATAGAGTCCAGGTTAAAGTGTCTCATGTGGAGGGGAGACAGAAACTGGGAGATAGGTGGGAGCCACAAGCATACATCGTAGTGAAGAAACAAGCCAGGATTCTTGTGTATGTGGTGTGGTCCGAGTTTGGAGAAAGGGAGAGAGTTATCCACCACAATCTCCTCACACAGTGCATGTTCCTGCCCATGGGACCTGTCCAGGAAGAGATATGAGAAGGGCCCAAGCCAGATGGGGATGAAAGCACCACGGAAGCTGAGTCAGAGACAGCAGAAGACTGTGAGACGAAGTGCCAAGGAGTTGGGACAGACACACATGACGGACAAACAAACACAGAGGACATGGAGAGGTGGACTGATCAGTAAGGACGACTTACTGCCACACAATCTCTGTTAGGGCGCCCTCCATCTCATGGAGTTGTCTCCCCATTTGCTCCATATCCCACTTCTGACACCAATGTGGTGAGTGCCACGGGGGAATCGAAGGTAAACACCACGACTCAGACTTATATAATCTATAACAAAGGTTTTTCATTGTATCTTGTATGTTGCTTTGACATAATTTATCTTGTTTGTGAGTGTTTTTTTGTGAGTGTCTTAATTGTTGATTTTTAAGTTACATAAAGGATATCTAGGATATCAGGATATGTGGACCTGTCCCTGAGTCAAACCCCTGTAGAACATATACGTAGGACATATACGTAAGTGGACCTTTTAGGGGGGGTTGGGGGGTACAGATTCATGTAGAACAGACAGGCCATCCTTGCTCCGCACGGCTCTCCAACCATTCTCGCCAGGGCTGTAAGTAGCCCTAGTGGGAGGTCAAATGTATAATTTGATACTCAAAACAGGGTCATTGGTTACTTTTGCATCTATTTAAAGGTGTGTAAGTGGATAATAAATACATCCAGACTATATTACTGAGGAACTGAGGCAGACTCTAATACCTCTCTGAGATGGTTGTTTTCCTTCTCCTTCTGATCCAGGATAACCTCCAGGTGTCCCAGCTGAGCCTCGGCCTCTGCGATGCGCCTGGCCCTCTCCTGCTCCTCCTCTTCGGACGCGCGGCCCGGCCCGGAAGGAAGCCCCTTGCTCTGTAGCATCTCCAGCAGTTTCTTTATGGACTCATCACGGGCACCCAGTGTCTGTTTCTGGGTCTCAATCCTCAGCTCCATCTCCTCCAGGGTCTTCCTCAGCAGGAAGAGCTCCTTGGCCTGCCGGTCATGCTCGGCTTGCAGCCGGCGGAAGTTCTCCTCGGTCAGCTCGATGGTGGTGAAGTGGTCGACACCGGAGCGGCTGCCGTTCTCCTGCTGCAGGAGGTGGTTGAGGTCCCTCTGCGTTCGCAGCTCATCCTGCAGTGCCTGGATGGTCAGCTGCAGGTGCTGCAGTACAGCACACATGTGACCGAGCACACACACACACACGTACACACACACACAAACACACAAATAGACACACACGCAAACACACCAGCTCAAACACGCGCACACACACACATACACAAATAGACAGACACACATGAAAACACACATACAAACAGACACACACATGCAAACATGTACATTCACACCACACACACGGACACACACAAACACACACATGAATAGACAAACACAAATGAAAAAACAAACACACACATACACACACGTGAAATTTCAAAAATTAACTAAATGACTTCAAGGAACAGTGGATTTTGGCAGGGTGTCACACTCAATTATCTACTCTATCTATATCTTATCATATTACATAATTGCCCCTGCATTAAATTATTATTGGTTGTATTAATAACTTAATAATTTGCTCTGAATCTGGTGCTGACGAGATTCAGATGGACATTATAGTTTATGTACTGGTTTGTGCGAACTTGAAAACAAGCCAAGTTAGCGGTAAGCTCTCTCTCTCTGTTTCTCCTGTTTCTCCTGTCTCTCTCTCTCTCTCTCTCTCTCTCTCTCTCTCTGTTTCTCCTGTTCTCTCTCTCTCTCTCTCTCTCTCTCTCTCTCTCTCTCTCGCTCTCTATCTCGTGTACACTGACAGAAAAAATAAGCATGCAAAGTTGTGTGAATTGTTAAGTATCCTGCTGCTTGAATGATACATAGATGGTAAACTACCGGTGCTCCCGATGGCCAGTCCGGGCCTGATTTGTATGATAAGCAAATTATATTCTCCTCCAAGGGGCCACATAAAATGATGTGCCGGGCTGGATTCTGCCCGTGGGTCTTGAGTTTTACTTTAGAGTCTCCAGTCTTAAATGCACTTAGAGGTCATCCCATGAGGTTCTGCAGAAAATAGCTGTTCATTGTTTTCCAAAAATGTTTTGAAAACAATCTAAACAGGTGTTTCATAAGAGATACAGTTCCATACAGTGTATTCATTCATGATTTTTTACATTGAAAGAATGTCATACACCTTAACACCTACTCCTACTTAATCAACAGCTTTCAAATGAAGACATTGTAATGGCTTGAAATAATGCAAAAGTTTGAGTTGAAAATGTTCGCTGTGTTTTCACACACACACTTAAACATACCTAATAACTAATTTGGAAACAAAGCCATTAAACCAGTGACATGGTAATCATTTACTTCAATATGAGAAGCATTTTCATTTTGTTTTCAATTTAAACTGTTGTGACTTGGCCAATAGTACAATAATATAATCTCGTGCACTGCTCCACAGTGCATTATGACACTGAATGATAGGATTATATGTACAACGTGTGTGTGTGTGTGTGTGTGTATAACAATATCTAATTTGTCTAATTTGTTGGCGGAAATGTCAATTTCAATTTGCAGAGAAATAGGAAGTTACAGCAGCAAATGTGTCCTACTGTATTTGGGGAAATAGGACTGGGTTGAAAGCATATGGGCCTACTTTCTGTCAAAGAATGATTTTACATTAATTCATAAAAAGTGTTTGTCAATATCACAGTAACAATCTTGTAATGCATTCAATAAAGAATCAATGAGCAGAAAATGGCCCTTTGGGGTTTGCTGGACGATTGGGGAGGCGTGTGTTGGGAGCAAGGAGGGGGTGGGGCTACAGGACCAGGAGAGAGGCTGAACATAGCAGCGTCTATGGAAGGGACAAACAGAGGATCCAGAAGAGGCAAATGTGTCTGTGTAAAGGTACAAAAAACTGAAATAACCCAAGGAAAGGAAGGAAAAAAGCAGAATATCAAGGCTCTGAAACACACGTCACACGCTGAAGGTGACTCCATGTTTGTGCACACGCTAGGTGTGGCAAACATGGTGACAAACCTTGGTTCTCCTGGCCTCCAGTAGCTGGCGTGGACAAGATGAACACAAACAAACAAATGGGAAGTATGGTGAAGCACAGCATCAAAGAGAAGGAGGAGATGGAGAGCCACCCCTCCCTCCAGCCACCTCGTCCTCTGGTCTGGTAGCCATCATGTCCCAGTCCTACTAATCAGTAATCAATATGGCCTGGTCACATACACACACACACACACACACATGCACACACATGCGCATACACACACACACACACACACACACTGGCAACAAAACATATTGGTCAATGGAGACCTTTCTGGAAAGAGGAAAGATGTGTCAGGTTTGTTATTTTATGAAATAAGTTTCTCATATCACCCATTGTTGGTAATTGGATGGTGACTGAAAGCGATACATAAATGGTATGGTTCAATTAGCGTTATGGGTATTGGTTTTGTTTCTATGGTTTCTTATATTATTCTATCATTATTGTGGGAGTGTGTGTGGTTGGTGGCTGGCTAAATTGGCCTCACCTGGCCCAGTTAGTCTGGGGGGGCGGGGCAGCAAGCCTATTGTGCATTGGCCAATCAGTGCACCACAGGTTAAATCAGCCACCAGCACACACACCTGAGAGAGCGCTAGCACGCTAGTAGAGACCACCTGCTCTGTCATGCCAGTTTTACATACTTATACATATACTTTTAACCACAACCTGCCTGTGTTCGAGGAGCCCGAACTAAAGCCGCACATGAGGCAATGTAGCATAGCTCGTGCTACAATGCCACATGTGTGGCTTTTATTACAGTATTAAGGCTTAATGTGTAACTATTCTTCTACCCAGCAGGGGGCGGTCTTTATCTATCCAAAAGGAGAAAGGGACGGCTCTACTGGAATGTGCCAAGTCTTCTTTACATTCACCACTGTGAATGGGCCTTATCTAAGACCAGGAGCATAGCCAGGAATTTAGGGCCCCATGACAGTAAAACGATATGAGTCCTTAACATATGGCCTCCAGTGCAAATTAAATACACAATAGTATATTACAAAATATATTGAACTTCATGGACACATTATATGAGGGACAAACAGCCCAAAGCTGACTGCTACTAGGCCTATACTTCATATTTGTTTTTCACTCCTGTAGCTGCATTTGGCAAAAAGATTGCACATTTATATAACATTGAACTGTACATGAAACTCCATATTATAACAACAATTATGCTTATTTTGACCTAATATAATAATATATACTGGAGGTGTGTGTGTATAGGTGTTATTTTTTGCATGAAAGCCAGAAAGAAATATTTGTGAGAAATGTGGATATAAATATACCCTATCTATAACCTAATTTATCTGACATCCACATCCATTGTGCAAATGTATTTTTCATGAACACAAAGCATTACACAGCAATATGTCTTACAGGCCCTGGCATATTGACTGCATCTGTTTGCATACAGTTTGCACTAAATATCTCACACAACACAGGTTACAAAATGTAAAATGCTGTTCTTTGGATGAAAATGGCACAGGTACAGATGTATGAGAGAACCAGGTGTTTAATATTGTACTTGTATTGCTATAAAAGTCATGGCTTGGAGTGGTACTATATGGCATTTCCTGATGCTCTGATCCAATTGCTAAAAAATTTGATCTAAGGTATGTGATTAAAGAAAAGACTGATCTTTATACTGTCTCGCTAAAAACCTGCTGCTTTGTCCATCTCTTCTTTTACCCACCCATGATGTAAAGCTAAAGTGTCTTATTGTGCATATAGAGTAAAGGTTCAAACGTCAAACGGTTCAAACGTCTCTATTTGCATTGTAATAATAAACAATAAGGAATTAATAAAAAATGGCAAGCATTGAATACAAATTGTATTTGTCATTGTTAGTGTCACGGTATGTCCCTATACCCCTCAAGTGAGATGATGTTTTGGGTTTTGTCTTGTCTTTGTGTTTTGTCTCCGCCCCCCACTTAGTTTGTCTTCTTTCTGGTGTGCCCCCCATGTGTTTGATTTGTTTAGTTATTGTCTTAGTTGATCTGTTTATTGTTTTGGTTTGTAG
The DNA here is from genome assembly GCA_900312585.1 of Malacocephalus occidentalis. Lineage (NCBI taxonomy): Eukaryota > Metazoa > Chordata > Actinopteri > Gadiformes > Macrouridae > Malacocephalus > Malacocephalus occidentalis. The sequence continues at coordinate 8,025 of OMOU01042448.1, forward strand.
TTGCATGTTCTGGTGTTTTATTATATCTGTCCATTGTTTAGTAGTTGTCTGCCATTTCGTAGTCTGTTCTGTTCTGTTTCCCTGCCCTTGATTGTGAGTTATTTGCCATATCATTGTATCCTACTCGGCACATTCAACAGAAGGTCCTGTATGTACTGTATATATGAATGGAATGATATGGATATAGAAGATCCTTTATATGTGGAAGCGAAAACCTTTTGTTCTGTCTGATTGGTTGCTGACCTCTGCAAACTCAGAGGCAAATCTTTTTTATGATTGGATCACAGAATTAATTGTGCATTTTTCTATTTAGCTAACATCTTGAAATAGATGTTTGGTAACTATAATATGCATAAGACCCTAAATTATATAGTTAGAAGGCTATTGTGGCTTTAAAGTACATGAAAACAGTGCTTGCCCTGTCCACACACTATCACACCAGAGGCTTCCATGTTTCATCACATATTTATTTTCACTGTCTAGTATGTGGCAATAAAACATTATTCAAAGCTTCAGCAGAAATCGTGTCAAAGTAGGGGTCCCCATTTTGGGGAATGAGTTGATGAGGGCTGACATTGAGATCACACAGTTTCATCTAGAATCCTCAATAGCATAGCATCAGGCTCTCTACCAACCTCAGTGTAATATCAGGCTCACACAGTTTCCTCTAACAGCCTTAGTAGCATAGCATCAGTCTCACCTAGTTTCCTCTAGCAGCCTGAATGCAGCATCAGTCTCACAGTTTCCTCTAGCAGCTGTAACATAGCATTAGTCTCTCTGTTCTAGCAGCGTGACTGCAGAGGCGCTTGCCTGACCACAGCAGTGGAACAGTTTGTTGTTGGGGTGGTGAGGGAGGATACTTCATGATCCTGCATAAGACGTAACTGGCTAGTTCAGGGCAGGGTTCTTAGTAATTTGCCTCTTATGTATAAATATTGACCAAACAATAGAGAGGAGTGCTGCTGCCCGATGGCTCACCTGGGCAGGAAAACACAGCGAGACTCAGACTGGTGATCACGTCTTTCGTTTCTGGCGCCAGACCAATGTAATATGAATGTGTTTAGAGTTGTGGATGTATTAAACGTATGGGCCTGTAAGTTTCTCTTTGAGGCCTTCATAACTAGTTAACTTCACTCATATGTATTTGCCCTGGGAGGCCTTGGATATGTGCTTATCTAGTGTGGGACCATGGCGTCCCTGCTCCTCAGGCTGACCGCCTGGGAGGTGGGGGCACCTAAGTCTCCCCGTGGCCCAGGAAGCAGGTCATCTCCAAGGGAGCGGGCATATCTCAGGAACTGGATGTATCTCTGTGGACTGCGGTGCCCCTGCTCCTCAGGCTGGCTGTCTGGGGGCACGTGCGGCCCCCAAGTGAGGAGGTGGTGTCCTTGCCTCTCCGAGTAACTGTCTGTCTGTTGCATCTCCATGTGAGACCCTAGTATCTCTGCTGAATTGTTATGTCTACCCGCACGTCCGAAACTGTATATATGCTCTATGTATCTGAAGACACATTGAATCATTACGGGTGATACTGCCTTATGTCACATTGATTCCCGAGCTTGCTGCTTCACTACAGACGTTCCTGAATCTGAACCTGAACCTAACTTCGGCCACAGTTGATAACTGCTCAAAACCGCGCACAACAATTTGGTGACAGAAGTGGGATACTGGACAGATGTGAGTTACAATCTTCTTATTTTTCTTAAATAAGAATTGTACTTGCTCTCTCTCCGGTATGCCCAACTAGAATCTATAAGCGTGAAAAAAGAGAATACATAATATAACAAACAAATTCGTGTCAGAAGTTTTGGTTATTTAAAATATATATACAGTACACATATATAAATACGTAAGTGAACATATAAATAAAAAACATGTAAAAAGAAATCTTCTTTTGTTATAAATCCCGGAAAATGCTTGGAAAAAACCCGGTCATAGGAGTAGCTATCCTTGACCGGAGGCCCGGACACAAACCTGTGCGACCCCGTCTGGAAGACGGCGACTCGTACAAATCCATCTAATGAGGAAATCGCAAAGCAAATGTTGCAAAAAAGGGGAATCGCAGCCAGGGTCTCTTCAAACAATCGAAACCAAAATGGCTAAAATCGTCCATGATCACAAGAATAAATTAGCCACAGGCCCAAATCCAGGCGAAACACCCACTGACTTTGTGAATCAAACGATCGGTAATTATTACACAGTACCGTTTATCAGTGATTGGATGGACAGGGTCACTGAACAAAAATACCTGACTATCCGATGGAGGGATCTTTTACTGACGACCACATGCGATTGTGCAAACTATTGGTATACGAGAGAAAAAGAGATTCAAAAAGGAAATCCGCGTATCTGTGAGAAGCACTCGCTGGGTGGGAGAAATGTAAACCACTATGGGATAAACAAATGGAAAAAAACACAGCTATTGAAAATGATGAAAAAAAACTGCCAAGAGCATGTGTCTCAGATAGAACTCAAGGTAACAATGATCAACAAAAGGTATATCCACAAGCTATGATAGAAAAATAAACTAAATGCACAACTATTCAAGGCAATGATCAACAAACGACAATAGCCTGTGTCTCCGATAAAACTCAAGGTCAAAATGAACAGCAAGTCTATCCACAAACTACAGAAAAAATAGGAAACTGAATACATAGCTACAAAAGTCGACGATGAGGAATATGCAATTATAGTAACGTATCCATCGCTTAAAACTTCAACTTTAAAATCCATCGCTTAAAAAGACAAGAAAGAGGAGGAATTCCCTCCCGCTGTTAGGGAACCAAGTCTTCCCCTCGCGGAACGGACACGGAGGAAAAAAACTATACAAATTAAAGAACCAGAAAATGCGTCTGCACCATTTGTCATGATAGGCAACCACGGTCCAATGATCAAGCCACTCGATTTCCCAACATTAATTCTGTTGTGCAAAGAGGCACCGCCACCTCAGGGTAACCCAGCCCGTGAAAATGTCCTGCAGTTACACCCGAAATATGACAGAGTCCCTATGGAGGGACAATTGTATGCATGGTCTGTAACTGCTTTTCTCAGCAGATTCCACATGGTATGGAGAACGTAGGGTTAATTGATGATTACAGCGGTGCTAATCTGTATATTGCCACATTCTTGGGGAACATGTTGGAAGATGCACATGCACATGTGTTAACAAAGATGGCAACCAATCTCAGTGAAATGAGTATAGAAACATTTGGAAAAGAAATACACCAAAAAGATGCCGCAAACCTTTTTCCAACCAAAAAAAACACAGTTTCTAACAACAACACCGAGAAAGAGATTGCAGAAAGGGAGAAGGACACAGAGAAAAATCTCAGAGCAGACAGGGATATAAACAAAGGGACAGACAACGGAGCTTCCCAGACAATGACATTCAGACATTCATTGTGGTCAACTAGGACATTGGGCAAGAGAATGTAGGGGTAGAAGGGACACCAGCTATCAATCTGCCTTCCCCCGCCTCCAAATGGTCTACCTGCCCCCTCCTCCCATAGACCCTAACGCATACAATGGGCAACCCTCGTTCCCTATGCAGTGGAATCCCAACCAGCATAGGCCAAATAGACAATAGGGGTGCCCACAGAGTGGAATTCCAGTGCAGCACATCTACAACTAAGCAAAAAATATGACTTGTTGCCTATGATGACTCTGATTATTGAAGGAATTTGTTATGAAATGTTAATTGACACTGGTGCTACTTGCTCATCATTGTCTATGAAATGTTATGATGGACCTGTTTCAGCTGCTTGCATTACTTCTGTGGGAATAGATGGAGTTCCAATTGAATGTCTAAAGACACATCATTTGACAGTGCAGAGTCCAGATGAGCGTAAACCACAAGTTTGTAATCATCCCTAACTCTCCCTTTAATCTCCTTGGAAGGAATTTGATGTACAGACGCCTATCAATAGTTTTGCCATGAAGCTAATTTAAACACTCTTCATTCTTTGGCTCGATACATCAAACGCAAACATGAAATGGATCTGTTAAAAGAACCTGTTCAGGTTTTTGAAAATGCACAACAGATTACAAATGATGACGACACACTTGACAAATTGATTGCATTTGATGACATGCTCTTCTTAAAATCAACACGTAATCATCTTTACCTGCTAGCATCGTCAGCTACTGCATCACACCCAAAAGGACAAAGGCCTGTAGTATCCCCATTGAAACCATGCATGAAAGCGCGCGTTGTAAATACTACTAATACGCTTGTAATTCCTACACATTTGCGATCTATTCCCTCCAACGTATGGGTAGAACACAAGAATCAAACTGGTTTCATTGATTGTACTCCATATGAAGCATCATTAAGACACGACAAACCTGAATTCCGCAAACAATATCCACTGACACAGAAGAAGGAGGAAGGGATTGCATCAGTCATGGAGTCTTTGGTAGAACAGAAGGTTATCATACCTACCACCTCACCCTAACACACCCATCAATCCAGTGAAGAAGCATGGTCACAACGAGTGGAGGTTTACTCAGGACCTTAGAGCGGTATGATGTACCGTATTTTCCACACTATAAGGCGCACCTAAAAGCCTTTAATTTTCTCAAAAACCGACAGTGCGTCTTATAATCCGATGCGCCTTATATATGGATCAATATTGGTTAATTATGGCTACCGTAGTCAGGGGGCGTCGCCAAAGTAACAGCGGTAAAAACGGTAAAGAGGAATTCCAGTCCCACACCACTTGTGTATAAAGACTCCAAAATGGCACCTTTAAAGAGACACGCTTATGACGCAGAGTTCAAACTCAAGGCTATCAGTCACGCAGTAGAACACGGCAACAGAGCAGCAGCGAGAGAATTCAATATTAATGAATCAATGGTACGGAAGTGGAGGAAGCAACAAGATGAGCTGCGCCAAGTAAATAAGACTAAAAAGAGTTTCCGAGGGAACAAAGCGAGATGGCCACAGTTGGAGGACAAACTCGAACAGCGCCGGGAGACAGC
>OMOU01042450.1:0-13690 GCA_900312585.1 Malacocephalus occidentalis
ATATACACTGTATATATAACCCCTCTAAAAACATGGAAGAAGACCGTCGCCTGACCAGCGGCGGTTGGAACGAGGTGGTCCCCGGGTGCTGCACTAACTGCCCACCGCTCCTGGCCTGACCGCGGAGGAAGATGGCCATGGATGGGTTAAAAGCGGAGGACCAATTTCACGGCGACACCTATGGGGGCGTGTGTGTGTGTGTGTGTGTGGGGTGGGGGGGTGTGTGTGGGTTGGGAGGGCCGTCGTGCACGGGTGTACATGCATGGTGTGACCGCGACAATAAAAGACGGGGGTTGTCCGTCCGATTCTTCTTCTTCTTCTAAACAAGAGGATTAAACCTCAGCACAAGTCTGAACACCTTGGCTCCAGTTGGTGTGTAAAGGTGTAGAGCAGGGCTTTGTGTCAATGCGGCATACCTGTTCCTTCAGCTCCCCGAGATAGGCCTTGTAGAGTTTCTCAGAGTTGGACAGCACCTCACTGGGATGGACTTCCCCGAGGACTCCCAGCAACTCATAGATTTTACCAAGGACTGCAGCATAAGGAGTGGAGGGATTTTCAAGCAGCTGAGCACTTTTTCCATTTTATTTCAAATAATAATTCATTTACTTTTTTTTTTCTGAGACAGAATGTCTAAGAACAAAAATACACAGGGCGAACTCACCAGAATCTTGAATTTTAACTTTCTGACAGAGCTCACTGTAGAATTTGTCAAATATTTCACAGATCCGCAGGTCAGCAGCCACGCTGGAAGCCTTGGTCAGATAAAGAACCTAAAAAACAGAAGGAACACAGATGTGTCAAACATCATGTGCATAGTACACTATGAACCATAATGACATAATCTCTGACTGCAACTAAATGTCTGGTTAATACACAACATCAAAATGGCTCTGGTTTCTTTTGGAGTTGGATGGGGTTTTTTTAATTCATCGAAACCGACCAATTGTGTAAATGAAAACGTTATTAGGGTAAACATTGTTTTTCACAGAATTGTTCTTAATCATGCAATTGCAGGAAATGTGTCTGAAGTGTTTCCCTTGTCTTAAAAGGGAGCAGTTTAAGATAGTAGAGCTAAAAAAGGCTCTGGCCATTTCGCAACATTGACTAAATGGATAGACATATTGTGGTCGAGAAGGAGATGCAGACACCGACCTTTATGAGCAGCTCCAGGGTTTGAGTCCTGGATTTTGCTCCTTTGTCCTTTGTATACACAACCATGGAAGTGTCCTGATGAGCAAAAGTAAGAGAAAGCCACATCAACTTTTAATGTTTGATTGTTGATTAGTATTTTCAACCTCTCCTTCACAAAGAAACACAAAGACAAATGATGTTGTCCATCAGCAGAACTCCACGGCTGGTACCACCTTCACTAAGGAACAGGAACATCGCTCTGCCAAGTCCCAACTCTCCTCTGTTCTGGCACCGCAGGGGTGGAATGAGCTCTCAGCTTCCGCTGGTGACCCACCTGAACTCTGCCTAACCCTCCCCCTACCGCCTTCCCTCTCCTAACCCTAGGACTAACTTTCGTGTTTGTACGTCTTGGCATTATTAATAGTACTTAGCATTGTTTAGCATATTGTAATTTCTTAGGTTCTGCTCTTATCCCAGCTATTATGCAGGCAACCTAAGACTTATGAAACTCATTCTATTAGCCTTGCCATTATGAATGCTTGAAACCTGCTCTATTCTTATCTTTGTGTACCACAGCAATATATTGCTGTCTCTTTCAACAAATGTACTCTTTGTAAGTGGCTTTGGATAAAAGCATCTGCCCGATGCCAGAAATGTAAATGTACCAATAACTACCTTCCATTTTCCTCACTGTGTTAAAAGATAAATCTTAAATAACACTATGTGATATTCAGCAATGCATTTTTGTGAGTTATGAATAATCAAAAAAAATGTTTTGGGGGAGATATATAAAATATAAAGTTTATGAGCAGTACATCTCAGCAATATGAGGACTGTATCAAATACATGCTTACCTAGCATTCTTATTTTTAACTTGATATGATATATATATATATACACACACACACACATTTTCTGCCCTTGCTACCAACATACCCGTATATCAATGGCGTAGGACTTCTCCCAGCTCCTGCTTCCTGATGACATTCTCTGCAGGAACTTCTCCAGGAAAATTTGAATCTCAACTCTCGTTTCCCGAAGCTTAAAACACATATTGTCTGTGTTACAGAATTCAATGCACTATAGGTACCCATTATGCTTGTATTTGCTTGGTTGTGGTTAAGACGCTTACCTCATCTGCTCCAAGGGACTTTCTGATAAAGCTGAGAAGTCCATAGTCCTTTGAGAACAGCAAGGATGTTTGCAGGGCTTTCACATAGAAAAGGTTAATGGTTGTTATTCGATATGAAAGAAAAGTACAAACACAGTGCTTCGTTCGTACAACATAAATCATCATCCAACAATACAGTATACTACTAAGTACCTGATACCTGTATACAATCTTGCATCTGAGTCACTGCACGAGGCTACAGTCTTTCACGACATGGCAAGTGCCATGTACCATTGGCCATTATAAGCATATATAGCCCAAATACGATTTTGATTGGTTCGTACTGGAGTAGTTTAAATTTAAGATTTGTTTTTATTGATATTGCAAACAATACAAGAAACCATGGCCAAGCGCACCAAACTGCTTCATGTGCTTCTCATAGGTCTTCACACTAAAATGTACATTTAATGTAGTGCATATTTAAGTACTTGACCACTTTTAGTTCCTGAGAAACATAAACAAAGGGGGAACCCGCAAATATAATAAATGGACAGCTAATTAATGTAGGCTAATCCACGAACTATGCCAATTTTACACTTCACCATAAACACACAAATACATGAACCGGCTATATTGTACGTGGACCATTCGTAGCATCAGCCTTACCAATTTCATTCTCAGTGTTTGATAGGAAACACTCCTGTCCCAAATCCCCAATAATGTCCTGACACTTGAACGCCGCAGACCTCGAGTCCTCGTCAGTGAGTAATTCGTGAAGTTTTACAAGTATTCCTTGAACCCCGCCACACACGTTAGTATTAGTCAAAGACATGCCTGCCGCCTAAGTACACCTGCTTAAACCACCATTAGGGAAGCTGGCAAAACGATGTGCCCATTGTCTGCACCCAGTAGCAGCTGCATCCGTATTCAGCGTTGAAGAGCGCGCATATAGTGTTTTGGTGTACGGAAGTTCTCTCAGCCAATCAGAAGCCGGTGCACACGACTCATTCCCAGCATGCTCTTCGGCGCGCGGGTTTGGTTTCATCTGGTTGCATTATTTTTATTCCTCCGCTTTCCAATCTGAACAACATAGTTTGATGTAAGTTTTTGGGTCATATGTTGCTATCTAGCTTGTTTTGTTATAACTTACTTGGAATAAAGTGTGTGTGTTCGACTCACGTTTAGAATTAGATGTAATTAATCAGCGATACTATACTAAATGCTACTGCTATATATCCATTGCTACGAATGCGTGACTACTTGATCCGTGGATGAAGCTATAATAAGCACACACCTGCTGCCTATTCGTCATAGTTGTGTTTGACAAGTGACAAAGTTGTCTATATAATTGTCAAAACAATTGTAAGTACTTCATAATGATGTTCCTGGAATACAATATCTAAAATATGTAACTGCCTCTGTGTGGTGGTACAATGTTATTAGACCTAAAGACAGTGCCGTGTTTAGTTCTAGTAAACGAACATCAATGGGGTGTACTTTATTTTCTGATATAACCCATAGCTGTTTTATTAGAACTAAACACAGGACTGCACTGCACTAAAATATGGATAAATTGCAAAAGCAGTCTTTGCATCACAGCTTGTGCTCTCCTCCACACAGCAGGCTTGAGTAGCAGAAGGATGGTTGGAGGCAATCTGTGAGTGGACCATGAGCAGCAGTCCCAGCAGGACATCTCCTGTCTCTAGCGGAGCTGTCAAGCCCTGTGTGTTTGAGGAGCTTTGGACTCGCCTCGGGGAGTGCCACCAAAATGCAATTCAAGGTAGGGGAGAGAAAGGAAAGCACCTGGGCCTGAACAAAACGATGGGCATGATGAGTACTCTATTTTAACATCAGTATCCCTTGACTAAGAGTCATCAGTTGTGTTATGTCATTTCTTATCGCTTATTATATGTATGGGTTACTTATGTTGAGTTAACACTGCTAATTGAAACAAGATAAATAAATACATTTCAATGTGTACTTGTTTTCTGATGTGGATTTAAGTTAATCATCTATCAGCAATGGTTTTCAGATTCAAGAACATTTTGTTATTCCTTGTTCATTTCAGAATTGGAGGCGAAAGTGAGCAAGCTGAAAAGGGAACGTTGTTTGTAAGTGTGCTTTTTTTCCCCCGTGGCTGATGCTTAATTAAAACCAGCTGTGTCATCATCATCGTTTTCCTACATGACATAATTTAATCACGAGGCTGTCATTGGTATGACTGACCTGACCAGCGATCTGTCTGGTTGCTTTAGAGACGCACAGAGACTGGAGGAATACTACAGCCGCAACCAGCAGCTGAAGGAAGAGCAAAGGACCCTGCGAGACACAATCATGTGCTTGGAGGAGAGGTGAGGGGATGACCTCCAGCCTGGAGCTGACTCCTCCTCCGCTTCCTTCATATTTCACCTGGATTACATCCATCCCATTTAATACAGTTGTAATAACAGAAATGTATATTTGTTTAAGTTGGTTTTACTGTGTCTTCAGGCTGAGAGAACAGTGTGATCGCTGTGCTCTCCTACAAGAGAACTTGACAACTAAGGAGACAGAATATGAAAAGAATCGTCAAAACAACCTCCATCTCATCGCCTCCCTCAGTGAGTATTTAGGCTGCATAAATATTTGGGGTATTTTTCCTGAGGAAAAAAATGTCTGCCAAAATATGAAGCGTTGAAGTCCACATGCATTTAACAAGAGAATTAACTGTAGAATTAAATGTAGAAATAATGTAATCTAGAAACCCACCCTTGACAGCACCGACATCCAGAACTACAGACCTGTATCCCTCCTTTGATTCCTCTCCAAAACCCTAGAACCTGCTGTTTCTACCAAACTATCCTCCTATCTCTCTCAAAACAACCTGCTAGACCCACATCAGGTTACAAGGCTACAATGGTCCAAGCATTCGTCATCACTCACCTCGACTACTGCAACTCTCTCCTGGCTGGACTCCTTATCTCTGCAATCAAACCCTTACAACGCATCCAAAAGGCAACAGCGTGCCAAAATGTATGAAAATTCTCACATATAACCACACTCTTCTATGACCTCCACTGGCTCCTGGACTGGTAATTGCTCGCATTAGATTCAAGACACTGGTACTGGCCTGTCAGTGGAACTGCCCCTACCTACCTCCATACATTAGTCACACCCCACACGCCAGCTCGAGCACTCCACTCAACAACTTCAGCTAGATTACTGTTCAGCTGGACGACTGGTACCACCATCACTAAGGCAAACACCACCTGTTCAGAGTTCACCTGGACTCTGCATAACCCTAGCACTAACTTGCGTGTTTCTTTGTCTTTGCGTTATTAATAATTAATAGTATTAGTTTAGCATATAGTATGTCCTTAGATGTTGGTAATGCATTCAGAATGGCACTTCTGCTCTTATCCCAGCTATTATGCAGGCAACCTATCAATTATGAAACTCGTTCTATTAAGCTTGGAACTATGAATGCTCGAAACATGCTCTATTCTTATCTTTATCTTATCTTATCTTTTCTTATCTATATTGCTGTCTCTCTCAGCAAATGTACTCTTTGTAAGTCAAGTTGGATAAAAGTGTCTGCCAAACGCCCTAAATGCAAATGTAGTGTAATGCTGAACAACTTGTAGTTTCCCAAAACAAGATTTATTGAATTCCCATTTAATGGAATCTGGTTCACAATTCTCCAGACATCATTTGGTCTTTTCATGAAATAACAAGCATGGATATATGAACAAGCTTGCACTCCTGTTGAAGGATTGAACACTGATACTGTGCACACACTGGCGTGTGGTGCTCAGCTCACCCTGTTCTAGTCACTGAAAGTATCTTACCATAGTTTCATGTTTGTTTCTGCAGAGAGTGAAAAAACTAGTCTGCGTGATGAAAACCTGAGACTAAGCTCAGAGTTGGAAAAACGGAAAGCATCTGTGTAAGATCACTCAGCACTATATTGTCTTGTCTTTTTCTTGTGTGCCTCATTTATGGATTTTTGCAACAGTGGTCACAAACCCACACATTTCAGTTTTTTGCCAAAGCAACATTTTGTAATTAATAACTCAATCATGTTTTACATGACAATTTGAGATTAGAAAATGAGGTTTGCTCTGTAAGAGTATAATTAGGTATCATTAATTGGGTATACTTGGGTATACTTGTTGTACCCAAGTATACTTGGGTATAACACATTCATTGACAAATTCTGTAGCTTGTTCCTACTTTGTATATTGTGTATTGAATCCATCCTCTTGCTGTCCTCGTCAGCTCCGAGCCCCAGCCCTCCATGTCCCCGGACCATGAGGACTACATGATCCCAGACTCTCCTGTAATGCCCAGCTCCCACCCCCTGCCAAGCAAACTGAAGAGACGCAAAAAGCATTGTGACGGCAAAATACGCTACGCAGAGACGCCCCTGCCACAGTCTCGCAGCATGCTGCTAAACGGTCAGTCCCCAAGGCAAAGCAACCTCTCAGATTCTAGTTATGATGTATGTGCAATTTAGAGCACAAGTACTTATTTGTGTTGGAGACAGGACTGGATCAGGAGCTTATAGAAGTTTCCTCCAGGAACCACAAGAAGGAACTCGTTCTTGTACCCGAAACGTGTCAGATGGACACATCTCATTCCCCACGTAAGCTTTCATGCACATCATGCTCAATTTATTTGAAATAAGGGTTTATATTTCAAGGGATGAAAGCAGGTATTCTTATCGGTTTCAGAAGATTTTGATCACAACCTTGAAGATGTGATAACAGAAACCTGCGCACTGGAACTTCTCGCATGCCAGGTAGGCAAATTAGCAAAACTGTTTTGTTCATAGGCTGATGTTTGAGTGTCTTGCACAGCCAATACAATTGTTACCATATTCATAATATTTTTGACAAAAGAATGGATTTCTTTTTCTTTTTTTGTTCTTTGTTCCATAATCTGAAGCCCGAAGAGGAAGTGGCAGCCCCCCAAATCAACTTGATTCTTCCCTCAAAGTGCAAGCTGAATTTAAGGTAAAACTGGCAGCAATTGTCTATCTGTAATCTGTTTTGACGATTCCCAGTACCTTACTGTTGATAGGGTCTTCTGACATGAATACGAATTTCTGGCCTGTACTGCATGTCCTGCTTACTCGTGAAATTGTGTTCATTTTTTCATTATTTTGTATTTTGTTGTGAATTAGTATAATATGCTTTGTCCGCAACAAAGCTAGTGACGCCTGTAAACCGTTCTGCCTGCAGGCCACATAGTGTCTCTCGGCCGCCGTCGTCCACTTCTGCCCACTATCCACAATCCATCTTGTGGGAGTCCCCGTCCCTCCTCGCCCACAGTAAGAGGCCTTCAGGGGACGGCCCACTATCTAGAACCAAGCGCAAGAAAGTGGAGGCTTACCATGAGGAGGCGGAGGAAGATGCCACCTTAATACCCTCTCAGGCTGACTCTCCAGCCACTCCTCATATTCCACAGCAGCCATCCCACCACTGGCTGACCAAGGTCATGACCAAAGTTGTTTCCAAGTGAAATTGGTTTGCATGTTTATACATTGATTTTCGCCTAAAAGAAGGAAGGGGATTGGATCATTTTCAGAATAATCTACATTGTCATCTTTAAATAAAAAGGGAAGCCAATTAGTGGAAGAATAGGTTAATATTTTTGCCATTGTTTCACTGTCCAAGAAATCAATTCAAAATAGACCACAATCTCGTTAATTTGGTCAATATTGCAGTGCAACTCTGGTAATACAATGACTAAAACACACTGTACTAACTCAGTCACGTCTGCTGAAAATGTTTTTTTGTGTGCTTTGTTACATAATCTTGCATATGCACATAATATTTATTGTGCATGAATAACATGATTTGTTTGTTGTGATACAATAGGCCGTGCCTATTGACAAGTCTGACGCTGTCCTGGTGAGGCATGCTGCCAGGAACCTCAACAGCAGGGTTAATCAAGAGGCAAGCAGAGATCCACATATGGCCACCGGCTTACCTTCCCCAGATCATGGTGAGCTCTAACTAGATTAGATTCAACTTTATTGTCATTGCACAGAGTACACATGCACAGAGTACAACGAAATGCAGTTATTATCCAACCAGAAGTCCAAAAATAGTAGCAAATGTGCAACAGTAGAGCGGTTAAATGACTAAATATATATATACGGTGTACGCTATACATTGAGGTGAGTACAGTATAGGCAGAGATATACATTGAGGTATGTACAGTATGGACAGAGATATACTCAGTGGTGCGTGTGTACACTGGGGTGTACAGCAGGGTATATACAGTGAGGGAGTAGTGTGTCTGACGGGTTCGGAGTCAACGTGCAAATGTAGGATCTGCAGAGAGTGTGCGGAATCCATAGTGCGCTCTAACTCGTGGACCGTCCCCAGACCATGGTGCGCTCTAACGAGTGTACCGTCCCCAGACCATGAGCTCTAACTAGTGTACCGTCCCCAGACCACGGTGCGCTCCGACGCCATGCATGATCAATAAATGACCTGAATGTGTTGGTAATATTTGACTTCTGGTGTTTCCCCAGATGAAGGCGGACATGCGGTGCAGCCTTTGTGGAGCATGGACCCTGCGTGTGCTCTCTCCATGTATTATACACAGTCCTTGGCAGCTGTAAAGGTACTCTGAAATGTATTGCAATACCAGTGAATTGGTCCCATGCTGTGATTCAGTGGTTATGGCCTGTGTTGGTTCCTAATGAAATGAGGCACTCTTGATGAACATTTTGAGGGGCTCTCAAAGGGTTTGCTTATTAGAGGGAAAAATGGAAGATCAGATTTTGATGCTGCCACCGCGACCCCGGCCCCGGATAAACGGAAGAGAATGAATGGATGAATGGATGGATGGATGGATGGATGTATAGACTCCATACCATACATTTGTGTAACACAAAATCAAAGAGGCATAATAAGGGTGCACAGAGATATTGGAAGGCCTAAAGCTGAAACATTTTCTTCAATTTTGCCCTCTAATACCCACATCCTTTGAGAGCCCCTCAAAATGTTCACAAAAGCTTCCCATGGATAAAAATAAGACTTTTGGGCGGATTCCCAAGGGGTCATGTATCGCCCTTAATGCCTGCCTGAATCTTAGAGAAACTGGCTCTTAAAAAACACCACCACAGACAAATATTTGTATTGTTAGTACATGATGCTTTATATTGAATATATAGTGTCCACGATATACAGTAGTACATCGTCAATGGGGAAAGCCTCAACAACTGAGATTTCTCTGCACATCCATAGGAAGAGCCAGCCAGTCAGAATGAGCCTGCTGACCCAGACTGCACGTTTGCAAGTCACAGCCTCCTCCAATGTCAAAGACCCTGTAACCAAGACGACATTGAAGACTACAATGAGGAGGAGGACGAGGAAGAAGAAGACATTCCACCAGGTAAGTTGACCATGTGTTATGACGCTATTGCATTGCATTGTTGTTTGCTTCAATTAGACTTATTACACACCCTCAATTAGACAAACACTCACAATCGATGTAGTATTTTAATACTCACTAAAATTGACTGAAGTCAGAGTACAGCCAGGATCAGTAGGTGTGCTATGGTGTGCATGGTAAATGGGAGATCTAGACTGCCTGCAAAGACCAGGCAGGAATTTGAGGGCGCCATCTAAGGTGAGGACTCATTTAGAATTGCCTGGAAAATGCTGTAATGATAGAAATGAATGTCACTTATTGCTACTTCTTTGTAATTTTCGGACCCTAGGGTGTGATTTACTTTGATCTAATTGACAATATTTACGATATAATATTTATTCTATGCGTAACCGTATCTGCATAAGTAAAAACTACAGCAATTAAATGTATTATCAAATAATATCATAATCTTGAAATCCATTCTTTGTTTTGGCCAGAGGGGAGCCACCCCCTGTGCACCTGCTAACCAGTATGGCCATCCTGTCTGTGTTTGTATCATTAATCAGGACTATGCCCGAAGGCCAACGACAGTATAGACAAAATGTTCGACGCCACCGCCTACGGAGAATACAACTCTTGTAACGGCACACATTTGGACCAGACCCAGCTGGGTCATGAGGAGGCAGAGGAGGAGAGTGGTGAGCCTGTCATACCAGGATGAAGGGAAAGCAAAAGATCATTATTATTATTATTATTATTATTATAATTATTATTATTATTATAACACACAACAAGATGTTAAAGCAGTTGGCCACAGTTCCGGATTGATGTTCATTGTACAATTGGCCTGAACATTGACAGACAGTGTGTGGGGTTTTATCCTCAAAGAGGAAGAGTGGTTGGCATGCTTCTACTGTGTAGTCAGAGTTACATCATTCTGAATGTAATCCCACTCAATGCTCTCAAATCCTCTTTTCTCAAATCTTCTCCCTTTCTTCTCTGTTGACAATTAAATGGTGCCTTCCTGGGATTAACAATAAAGACCAAAAAGTACGGTAAGAAAGTACAGGGGCTTTTTTGTTGAAAATGTAAACAATTCTGAAATATTACATGAAGAAACGATTTTATATTCATATTTCACGCAGATTTGTGTGTATGTTACGAATACAATATTCCGACTATAGATGATTGCAATACGCTAATACAACAAGCAAGCCAAAGTGTCTTGAGAATTGACAGTACCTCCACCCTGTGGTCCAGGAAGCCCATGTTCGCTCACATGGCGGTAGTTCGCAAGAAGGACGAGCGGCGGAAGCTGAAGGGCAGCACGTGCAAGGAGTGCGACATTGTAAGTTGGTTTGATCTTGAACGAAATGTGCACTCTGTGCCTTATGCTTGTAACGGCCACATTGGTTCAAAAGAGTAGCTAGATTCAGAAGTGCATTCAGGATTTAGTTTGAACTTGAGCTAACTTCCCCGGCAGTATTACGCCCATCTCCCAGACGAGGAAAGACAGAAGAAGCTGTCTGCGTGTTCACGACACCGCTTCCTGTACATCCCACCGTCCACCCCAGAGAACTTCTGGGAGGTTGGCTTTCCGTCCACACAGACCTGCATCGACAGAGGTAGCCCAACAGTTGCCTGTATTCAGACTGTTGACACATTTGTGTCATTGTGATGTGATAAGTGTATGTAACCGTAACACCACAAATAATTTCAAGTTACATGGGACCATTTCATCCAACATTTCCTTGGTTTACACGTTATATAATTCAACTATTCCTAGTCATATTCAGGTAAAAATGCAGCTCATTTTAGTTATATTCATGTTATAATCCAACTCTTCCTCGGTATATTCAGCATTTTTGTTAATTTGTGTCTTTTTCTCCCAGGTTATATAAAGGAAGAGACAAACCCACAAGCCCGCTTGCGGAGAAGACAGCCTCTCACTGCATTATTTTCTCCCAAGCGCCAGGGGAAGGACACCTGAAGACGCACTGCGCTGCTTGCATTACATTTATACAGCGAATGATCCAAGCCTGCACTCTGATGGATTATGACGAGCTATGGGAAACTGATTATGTCAGCATAACAACCATTAGTTATAGTTTCAAATGCTGTGTCATTTAGCACTCAAAACCTTTGTTTGTCGTTTGTTTTTTAACAATTAAAAGCATACAAATAACTTTGAGCCTATCTTCAGGTGACAGAAGGTACAGCCCCATGGTTCATCTTGTGTTGGGTGTGCTCATATGTCATCATCTTCATCACTAGCATTGTCTCCTTGTGCTGTTATGGAAACTTCAGGTTGCCCTTTCAGGAGATAGCATTTACATTTAGGGCATCTGGCTGGATGCTTTTGTCTTGCACGTTTCAAGCACTCATAATTGCTAGGCTAACCCCTTGATGGTGTAGCAGTTCAAGTGGCGCTCACCTCAGACCCACGTGACATCTAGGCCCCCTCGCTGGACCTCTGGCTCCAGTTCTCTGGGTCAAGTGATGCTGACAAATGGCGAACCCAGAAGAACCTCCACAGTTTACAGGAACTCGCGTTGCTGCAGCAACCAGAAACATCTAGAGTCCAGTGGTGTAGTGGCCATTCCAGGACAAATCCCGGTGGACCATCAAAAAAACGGCAATAGCCCCTGGTAGGGTCTCCCTGTGGGCTCACCACCTGCAGGGAGAGTCATTGGGGTCGGGTGCTTTGTAAACTGGGTGGTAGGCAAAGGCGTGCGGATCCCCGGCATCCCCTGGTTATAGGGACGTGGAACGTCACCTCACTGGCGGGGAAGGAGCCGGCGCTGGTGCGGGAGGTGGAGCGGTACCAACTAGATATGGTTGGGCTTACCTCCACACACAGCACAGGTTCTGGAACCAAACTCCTGCAGAGGGGCTGGACTCTACTTTTCTGGAGTTGCCCAAAGTGTGAGACGCCAGGTGGGTGTGGGGATACTCCCTGGCTGAGCGCCACTGTGTTGCAGTTTTCTTCAGTGAATGAGAGGGTCGCCTCCATGCGACTGCAAGTCACTGGGGGGAAGGCTCTGACTGCTGTGTGTGCTTATGCACCAAACAGCAGTTAAGAGTATCCGGCCTTCTTGCAGTCCTTGGAGGGCATCCTGGAAAGGGTTCCATCCGGGGACTCCATAGTTCTACTGGGGGACTTCAACACGCACGTGGGCAACGATGGAGAAACCTGGAGGGGGGTGATTGGGAGGAACGGCTTGCCCCATCTGAACCAGAGTCATGCTTTGTTGTTGGACTTTGTTGGCCCGGGAAATTCAATGAAGCGCGGGTAAACGGCGGGACTAACGATGACTCACTTAAACTAGCAACAGGCATGGGCGCCGGGCACCGCGCGCGCTACGCCGGGACACACGCAGACGTTGTCCACCCCGGGGAAGAGGCAGCATAGTGGGGCAGTGCTGACACACACACACACACACATATCCCCCAGCCAACAGGCATCGGCGCCGGGCACCGCGCGCGCTGCCCCGGGACACACGCAGACGTTGTCCACCCCGGGGAAGAGGCAGCATAGTGGGGCAGTGCTGGGACACACACACACACGTCCCCCCAGCGAACAGGCATCGACGCCAGGACACACGCAGTCACCGTTGTTGTTGCGTAAAAACACGAGAATGCCAAGTCCTCAGGTTAAAATTATAGAATTTATTTCTAAGACTATTACTCTAAAAAAAAGGAGGGTTGAGAAGCGATGCATCGGGAGACTCTCTACTTCACACACAGGGTGCTATGCAGAAAGACTCAACGGACTAAGCTCAGCCAGCATGTATATAGTTTCGGACAGGGTCTCTTCTTCCCATCACAAAGCAGTATGACCAATGCTATGTCCAATATTTGTTGCCACATATTCGTTTACATGTTAAAACAAGTCTATGTCCTGTGGCGTTTTCGCCAGCACAGGGTTTTAGTCAACGTGTCCAAAATCTACTACGTGTCGGCCTTCAGGCTATTTGTCAGGGTGGAGACACAGCAATGCACACAACAGGTTAACACCGGCTAAATTCCTGTCAATACTGAGTTAATGCATTTGATCACTTTCCTCGCCCCAAACTGATT
>OMOU01042451.1:0-13519 GCA_900312585.1 Malacocephalus occidentalis
CATCTCTGCAGAGGGACTCTCAGCTCTGCATGGTTATCCAGCTTGCATCGAAGTCATGCAAATACAATATATAAGCAAAAAATGCACGTATTGACACTACATGAACACTAAACTAGAAACACAATGAAGCCGATTATTCACCACCTTCCTGTGTCCAGGGTGGGAGGAGCCCTGAAGAAGCCACTTTTGGCGGTGTGTGTGTGGAAGCAATAATTGCCACAAATGGCACGCCTTGTGGGAAACTACCGACGGAAACGGAGGTTTCTTGCGCCTTTGACCGTCACAACAGACACACACGCATACATGCTTACATACACACATACTGTACGTGCACACTTATGCACACATATGCACACACACACACACACACACTCTCTCTCTCTCCCTCTCACACACACCCATTTCCATCAGCTCCTTTGAGCAGTGTTGGTGTGAACGCATCACTCTGTACATATTTCACATATTTCACTGACCTAATGTGACTGTCGCCCTCTTTTAATTTTGCCCTCATAATGTTTAGACAAGGTTTGTGAGGATTCTTTGGTAAAAGAGCCTTTGCCTTCGGTTTTTCTCAGCCTGCAGTAAAATAATGATATGTTTTGCATACTGTAGAGCATGAGGGGAACCGGGCGATGTTTCCTTGTGTTCCTCTTTTTAAAGTACAGTATTCTGAGCCACGCATGGAGAAGGTCAGTTGCCTATCAAACTAGGAATATATTATATTATACTATATACAGTACATATAATCCTTTTAATATGGCATTCCACAGTCTGTCTGAGTTGAAACCCATGCATGGTCAGAGATTTCTACAAAATATATTTTATCACATAAATGTTTTGCCAGATTGTACATTTGTGTGAGCAACGATATTCAAGGACAATCAATTCTTTGCATGTGAATCCTCCATTTTTTTTCCCTTTGAGAACGAAACACAAATACAGGAAATAACCACAACAACACACAAACACAGCTGTGTGTCCTGCACGAGTCGCAACAATTCCCTCGTATTCCACAGTGCACCTTGCACACACGCACGCACGCACGCACACACGCACACACGCACGCACACACGCACACACGCACGCACGCACACACGCACACAGCAATTAGTATGACTTTTCACAACACTACAATTGCGCTTCACTCGCTGCGTCCTCTCTGCGGAGGTAGAAATAAGAGGACTCTGACCAGCGTTTATTGCCTTTATTGGTTGGGGAATAACACATGCCAGCACCAGCCTGGAAACGGCGTGTTCCCCGGCGACTCTGTGAAATGATCGAGCCACTGGAGGTAATCTCTGCGATCCATTCAGCCCCGACCACATCATCAATAGCCACGTGCAGCTGTGTGCCTTAATTGATAATTGCATGTTTGAGTTACGGCCCAATAGAGCCTTTTCACAGCAGGAAACACGGGTGTAGCTCTGTGTGATGGGTCTGTTGGATTGAGGTCTGGCAGTGCACCAGTAGAGACACAACTAGTCCAGTACAAGTACACAACTAACTGACTACTAGCTAACGTTAAAATGACAGGAAGAGGACGTTACTTTACCCTGCAACTGACTGTGAAGGTGAATCGAAATCCTGACTAAAACTCACTTCTTACCTGTACTCAGCAGCAAGGATCTGACCGGAAGAGAGACAGAAGTAACATTTTTGTGTGTGTGTGTGTGTGGCATCTCCTTCCAGGAAGCAGTTTTGTCGTGAGCATGGGCAGCTTCCTGGATGTTTCTAATTGGCTGAACCCTGCCCAGCTGATCCTCTACTACCAGACCAACTCGTCCACCCAGTGGGTGAGAGATTACTGCGGCCAGCGCACGACTGAACCCTGTGAACAGCTGTGTGACCAGGACACAGGTTAGTGCGTGTGTGTGTGTGTGTGTGATCCTCTGTGATGTGGACTCCCAAGTTGTTCACCCTCTCCACAGCAGTACTATTAATCCCTAGTGGTGTGTAAGTCCTCTGATGTTGTGTCCTCCAAAAGTCCACAATCAGCTCCTTAGTTTTGGATACCTTCAGATTGAGGCTGTTATCATTATCGGACGTCAAGCCCACCACCACTGTGTCATCCACAAAGTTGACGATGGTGTTGGAGCTGCACCTGGCCACACAGTCATGTGTGTACAGGGAGTACAGTAGGGGGCTGAGGACGCAACCCTGGGGGGGATCCTGTGTTCAGGGTGAGGGGTCTAGAGGTGCGTTTGCCCACCCTGACAACCTGGTGGTTAGGAAGTCCAGGATCCAGGCGCACAGGGGGGGTGTTCTGATACAGCTCAATCAGCTTGCCAGCCAGTATACTTGGAACCGTGGTGTTGAAAGCAGAGCTAAAGCCACTCACATACCCCCCCCCCGACTGTCAAGATGAGAGAGGGAGCTGTGTATTACCTGAGAGACAGCATCATCTGTGGATCTGTTTTGCCGGTAAGGAAACTGCAGCAGGTCCATGGAGGGAGGTAAGATGCCAGATGTGGTCCTTAATCAGCCTCTCAGCACATATCATGACCGCCATTGGTGGGTAGTCATTCACATGATGGAGAGGCAGCCTTGGCCACAGGGATAAGTGTGGACCACTTGAAGCAGGCTGGGACCACAGACTCAGCCAGGAAGAGGTTGAATGTTGTGGTGAACATTGTAGCTAGCTGGTTAGCACAGGTCTTCAATACAGATATGCCATCAGGAACTACAGCTTTTTTGGTGTTCGCCCTCATCAGAGCCCTCCTCACATCGTGCTCGGGCACAGAGAGAGTGGGCTCGTCCCTAGCAATGGAACTCACTTGAGCTATGGTGTCCTCTATCATTGCTATGAAGCTCGTCACCATGTCCGAAAACTCGCTGGATCGGAACTTGTCCCAGTCGGCGTTGCTTACGACGTCCCGAATATCGTCATCAACTTGATCGGACCACCACCTAACCTCTCTCATCACTACTGTCCCCCCCTACTATCCTCCTACTATCCTATTGTAGCATAGTTCCTACTACAATGCCACCAAGTACACAGGCTGGTTGTGGTGTTTGAAGTCCAGTTTATTGTAAAGTTGTAGGTGAAGAAAAATGGTATGGAGCAGATGGAATGGTTACTAGCATGCTAGAGCTCTCCTTAGTGTGTGTGCTGGCTGACTTAACCTGTGGTGCACCGATTAGCCAATGCACCACAGGCTTGCAGCCCCCCCAGACTAACTGGGCCAGGTGAGGCCAATTAAGCCAGCCACCAAGGACACACACCAAACATTTCCACACCTACATTACGGCAGGAGGAAAATGGAAAAATGATGCCGAACGGGGGAAGAGGGGCAGCCTTGTAGCCTCTCTTGAATGCCGTACAGCAGTGGTCATAAGTTCTTTCTCCCCTGGTATCACCCGTAATGTGCTGTCGGAAGTTTGGCACGACTTTCTTTCCACGGGCCGAGTTCGAGTGTTGGGTCGGGTGCCGGCGTGGCACATCATGTCGGTCCGAGCGGCCCTTCGTTTCCCTCCGTGTTTCCTGCATTGTTTCGCTGGAGACATTGTTGTTGTTTTTGTGGCTCGCTCGTACAATGTCTGCCGGCCACTCAGGATCGATGCCAAAAGTATCCGAGAACCTTTGTTGTCAAAAATACTCCGATGAAAAATAGATGAAAAATAACACATCCTCTCTGTGGAGCTACCACGATGGCAACTCGACACAACCAATCTTAACACCGTCTTAACATCAGAATCAGAAACAGCTTTATTGCAATCAAATAATAGAGATAATATACATATAAAAAGTAGCAATTTAAAGAAACAATGTGCCTTAATGTATCACAGTCGTGTCCATGGTGGGGCTGGAGTCAATGGGGTTAAACGTTATTATAACATGGAGTACAGTGTCCATATGGGGTGGGAATCAGAATTTTCACTGCCTTGCCATAAAACAATATACTGCTAACGCTCCAGAAAAAGCCTTCTGGATGTCCTTCAAAAGCTGCCACGTACTTGTGCAAATCAGTTCTCTCTCTCTCTCTCTCTCTCTCTCTCTCTCTCTCTCTCTGTGTTCCCTGTTTCAATGTTCTCCATCCATTGAAGGCAGAGAGGATACTAGGCTGTGGCCTCGCTGCTTCATCTCAACACACTGCCGTGCACTAATTGTCAATTGACATTTCAGGGGCCGGTTGGTTGAGCAATTTATATATAAAAAAATAAAAAAAATAGACCACAATCTCAGTCTCAAGTACCCTCTCCAGGGGATGGGGATGGGGGATGGGTTGTGTGTTGTGTGTTGTGTATGTGTGCACGGGGAGGGGGGAGTTTCATTAGTTTGTGTGTGTGTGTGTGTGTGTGTGTCAGATGTGAGTTATCTCCCTGGATGATGGAGGTAAGAGGGAGTGGTGAATGTGATGTGTGTGTGTGTGTGTGTGTGTGTGTGTGTGAGGAGGAGGAGGGAATGGTATCACACACACACACACACACACACACTCCAATGAACTCTTCTGCTTCATCTGCACAAATCCAGAGGCCACGTGAGGGGCAGCGAAGCGGTGGATCAGGACAAATGCGGCGCCCAGTTTAGCTTTAGCTAAACGTTTAGCACCGTGGTCGTGGTGCCGGCGGGTGGTTACGCTTCTGGAGGGGGTACATAACAGTGAACAGTGAACAGTGAACTGACAGGGTTCTTTTCTTCTCATTCTGTTAAGTGGTCTACGTGTGTGGCATCACCTGTGCTATATTATAACCGCCCGCTTTGGAACGGTTCCAACATGAAGTGTTAACACCAGGGGCCATGGTCGCCTCCCACTGTCAGTCCAGCTAGCTAGCGCTCAGCGCGGCAAACCGCTGGACGTACCGGGGAAACTGTGTTATTCACTACTACTCTCAAACACAAACGCCTACACACACACACACACACACACACACCTATGCACACGATCCTAATAATAACTGTAATGATAATCATAACCTGACCTTTTGCCGCTGTGGAAAGACATAATGGCCGCCAGCTGTGTTTCTCACCGCAACACTGGTGAGCTAGCGTTACCCAATGCCCATATTTGGCCGTTAGCTTGTGGCAGCCAGGTGTGCGGCGGGGGGGGGGAAGCAATAAAAATAGGAGTGGACATTTTCAAGGCTGGCTCCGCTCGCTGCTATTCTGGGAGCTTGAGTTGAGCCGGTTGGAGCAGGCGGGGGGATGCACCGCACCTGGCCGCACCTTAGCTCGCGGCGCCCTGCTGCTACTGCTGGGCCATCTTAGCCCGTCTTCAACACTGTCTTCTAGTACCTGGAGTGTGTAATTACGTGAATATGTGATTTAACCCAAAGGGGAAATAAAAATGGGGAAAGGAGAAGGATTTCATCAACGCTAGCAGAAGTTAGCAGAAGTATCCATTTTCATTCCACAGCAGTGTGTGAAATCTGCTTCTTAGTCTGTGTGTGTCTTTGTCTGTCAGTGTGTCTGTGTGTGTGTGTGTACTTTCAATCATGGATGTGACAGACAGAGAGAGAGAGAGACATTGCAGAGATGTGAAGGGGCTCTGCGATAATGTTTCAGCTGCATGGGGCTTCCTCTCTGCAGAGGAGGATGAGACACGGTTGGAGGAGTTCTGTATTAACAGACTGCTACAGTGACTCCCAGTGCTGCCGCAGCTCTGGGCTGCCGGGCTCCACTGCAGGGCCTCTGAGCACGGGACTCCTCCAGTTCATAGGCTACAGCCTACGGTCACCAACAGCCGACACTCACCTACAGCCTACACTGACATACTGCACACAATCACCTATAGCTTACAGTCACATATACAGCCTACACTCAAATACCACACACAGTCACCGACAACCTACAGTCACCTACAGCCTAGGTCAGCTACAGACTACAGTCGCCTACAGCCTACAGTCAGCTACAGCACACAGTCAAATTTGCGCTGTGCTTTTGTGCTTGATGCAGTTGATTACAGTGCAATATTATGATTATTATGATTATTATTAGTCAGGCTGATTCATCTGTGGCGAGGGGACAGGGCACACCTGTGGTGCATTGGCTAATCAATGCACCACAGGTTAAACCAGCCTGCTAGCATGCTTGCTGGCTAGCGTTTTACCATTTGCTCTGTCAACATTCAACTACAAACTACAATAAACCTGTTAATTCAACATCCACATCTGTCTTAATGTTGGAGGAGTCATTTACTGTTCCCACCACTTACTTGGTGTGTAGCTACTAACCACTGCTACACTGGCCCTCCAGCCCCCTACCAGGAACACTCCAGTGGGAGTGGGAGTGTCCACCCAGATGTGCAATGGATTTGAAATGGCTTGTAATGGCTAATCATACTCACATCTGGTGGTACAGTAGGGGCCCTTTCAAATAGACCTTTAATATACTTAAATAGGCTATTCAAGTTAATGAATACTTTTCACTTCATAGTGAAACTTTTCAATTTATAGACCTGTATGACAATTTTAGAGCATTACATTTAGAACTGTGGCTTGTAGTCATATATCATCTCAATCAAAAAGAGACTGGACTGATGTCTGACTAATCCTTTCCTGAATAGTGAACATTGTAATAATAGCAGTAGCTGTAGAATTATGTAGAAGTAGTAGTACATTGAAAAAAGAGAATAGTTGGACCAACTTAAATTGGTAACACACAAATGAATAAAGTTTTCTCAAATAAAATGTACAAGTTAAATGAATGCTTTAAGTCAGATGTGTGTAATCATTTAATTGCTTTCAAATTTGCAGTTTGCATTAATCCAACTTAGAAACTTACATGTTCCAAATATACCGACTCAATTATTTGCTTTACCCAAAAGTAAAATACTGCTCCTTTACAACCTAAAACTAGGGTTTCAGGAAAGGTCATTCTTGTAGTAACCTTAGCATATAATTGTTTGTGAAATATAATTAGAATACTGTCTTAACATTAGAATTTTAAGTTGGCTGAAAGAAAAATCAGACTGAAACCTGAACCTTTTTTTTACTATTATAAATGTGAATATAAATACTGTAACAACTACATGAATGTAAAGGATCGTATGGATTCAACAAGTTCAACAAGTGCAAAGTAGTACAAGCAAGTTGTATGCAAATATGCAAAATATCCATAACAGTTATGAACATGAACATGAAAAAGACAGCTGAGCAACGAGTCTTTACAGAAATTCCTTTAACCAGCTATAACCAACGAAATTAGTAATATGCACCAGAGGAGAAATGCATCGTAATATGTTGTTACTGCGAGCTTTGAAGTCTGCCATACAGAGTGTGGTCTTTGGGGTCATCTCGTGCTGTTCAATTTGCATAAAGATCGTCTGGAGCACTTCAAAGGTGAAATGAAGGGGTTTTGTATAAGCTAGGTGGAGTGCATATATCAAACCTAGAAGCAGGGCACAAGCTGAGGACAATGAAGTCAGTTCACACAACATCTCCACGCCCTTGATGACAATGCCAGTGTCATCATGTGGCTCCTGAAATCGTTCCCCCTCTTTCCGAATAACAAATACTGGCAGGATGAGCTGCTCCAGGTCCCTTTGAGCATCATCTGCTCCAGAGTCCTACTGGAGGGTACATGACACAAACACAAAACATCACTGGCATCTCTTTGTACTGTTATGCAGTAACTATGGACTAGGTACAGTATGGGACAATAATATCACTGGCCTGAGTCCTACTACTAACTGACTCATTATTCGTATGCCTCATCTTACTCAGAACACACAAATAAATGAATACATAAATACATAGTAAATATCTACCACCACAGTTGATGGAACGATTTGGCTCGGTCTGCACAATTATTGAAGACAATGGCTACAAAATCATAATGACCAAATGTAACTAAATAATGCCAAATGGGATCAAACTATATGGATTTGGTACAGGTTCAGCCACACATGACAGTCACACTCATAATTGACCACGTCTGGTATTAAGATGGGGTCAAGTTGAAGCTTAAATTATGTTTATGTTGAAATAAAAGTTGTAAAAGGTCATTTAAAGATACTTTGTGTCTTGATTTTCTGTTTGTTTTGGAAAAGAAGTGTAAGCATCAATATAAGGGTGCTTTCACACCTGTCCGTTTTAATCCAACCCTGGAGCGTTTCCCCCGGTGGTGTGAACGCTCATTCCAACTCTGGTGCGGATCAAACAAACAAACTCTTGTCCGCTTGAAAACGGGCATCTCGGTCCGCTTCCAAATGAACTGCGGTTCGAACCAACTACAGGAAGCGAACCAAAAATGTGCATTATGGATGGTCCCTGTGGAATCCTCCGAGTGTGTCTTCGTCTTTCTATCTGTGTGTCTGTACTGCTCAGCAGAGTTCTGCATCGGGTCGGGTGATCCGCAAAGTAAGTGATGGTGTTTTGCTATTTTGTGATATTTTGTCGTATTTGTCGGATCATGCTATATTGTGGCGAGCTTGGTTAAAGGAATGAATTTGCGAGTCACGACAATCCTGTGCCCCATACACCGCACGACTCCAGGAATTGTTATTTATTTATATATTTATATGTCACTGTCTTTTTGCGAGGGCCAGATGACCATCAATTGATATACGCTAGATTATTAGTTTACATCAATATGATTCAATGGAATGGACAGCTTAATTAGTTTACATTCATTTTAAAATATATTATCTTCATTTGATGAAATGGCCCCAAACTCAATTTAAACGTGGGCTACTTGATTAAGCCTAACCGAATGACTTAAACAACAACTTGCAATGAATCCATTCAGTGTTTTGAGCCAAAGGTGGGTGATCATTACGAGACCTTTTATGAGATTATGGGATATGCGCGTATGAGTCCGGCTGCGGATCTTGTGCCATCTGGTCGGGTTGCAGAACCAGTGGCTACATGTGCGGGCGACGAGTAGACCACACCAAATGAAAAATGCGACAAAGTATCAACTTCACACCTGAATCAGTCTACCAAACTATAGGTGTGAATGTGCCCTAAATGATACTGGGTCAGAGTAAATTAAGGGCCTATTGACACCTATCGTTCGGTTGACTTGGTCCGATTCAGGGGTGCATTTTATACTTTGTTGCAGTTTCATTTGGAGCGTTTAGCGTTCGGCGTTTGGCCATGGGGCATACAAAGCCCGGTGGGCCGCCGCATCAGCAAATCGGTGGGCCGTCGAGAAATGCTATGAACAGTGTGCGATCGCACCGGCCCGTCTCCACGATCCTGTCGCGATCCCGTTGGCATGTCACCCGCCCGTCGGCGCAGCACGCCAACAGCACCCGGTGAGACAGCTTGTGGCCAGGGCCGAATTTCTCTCCCTGTCCACCCCCGCATATATTGCCACAAGATCCTCAAACGCACAAATCCTATAATAACCACGGCAAATAAAAACATCTCATAATGGTCACCTACTGGTCAAACGCTTTTGGTTGTGTGGTTGGAATAATTTCAAACTGTTTAAATCATTAATCATGAATTAATCAATATTCTATATAAATTAAGCCATGCATTCCATTGAATAATATTGATTGTAGATTAATAATCTAGCATATATATATAATCTAGCATATATATATACAAAATACAACAAAATACCACCCGCAAATCATTTAATTTGCGGATCACCCCACCCGATGCAGGTCTCTGCTTAGCAGTACAGACACACACAGATAGAAAGACGAACACACACGTCACAGCGTGGCCTCAAACGAACCGTAGTATCAGGGAAACGATCCAGGGTTCGATTAAAACAGACCAAACAGCTCAGATGTGAAAGGGCCCGAAATTACTTTAAGTAATTAATTAAAACATTCATTAATTAAAACTTACAAGATATTCCTCGATTCCAACTTCTTCATCTTCTCCCAGAGAGATGATGAGGGCTTTCAGGACACAGAACGCCATAATCTTGATACATTTTATTTTTCCAAATCTCTGTAGACATCCTAAATGTCACAGCTAAACTCATAATTTAAAAATAGATTTGATACATTTTTGATACCAGAGTTTCGTTTAAAAAAAAAGTAGCTTTAAGTAGCTAAAAACATTCCCTGCACATGAAGACAAAATACGCATCGGTTAGCCCATGTTAATGTGTCATGAGAAAATGACAACCCTCTTAGCTACCAAGGAAACTCATTGGACTACATTTGATGATATGGATCTACCTGGTCCAAAGTGTCCATAATGTCAGCAGTTTTTGTTGGCGTGTTGCTCCTCGTTTGGCACGGATGACTCTGATGAGCTGACTTGAATGCATGTCGCACTGGGCCATGAACTTCTCCTCAAGAGGAACAGCCATGAGCCTCAAGAACTCTGCATTGATCTAAAACAAATGACTGGACGGCATGGATATGGTATCCTCACTGAAAGGAAATACAACTGACCTCAGTCTGTATACAATCACAGTTTTATCAAAGTAACCACTGAAGCAATGGCAAAAATGCCAAATACACACAAAAGTATAACCAACTGAAATTCTAAATTCAATCATTAAGCACAGTTTTATACTCAACCACACCAAATGATGAGCAATTAATAAAAGCTCACTACAACAAAACCTGAAAGATGCAGACTTTGATCACTTTAGTTGAATTAATATCTCTTTAGGTTGGAACAGTGTAGGCCATCTGGCCTGAACCCTTAATTCAAGGTTTTTGGTTAACCACCTCCAGGCAAAGCTGTGAGCCATTTTGTCTGCAATTACCTTTTCATTGTTCCTTATGCTGATCTCTGTCAAAAGGCTTTCCAGGCTTTCCAGAGTCTCACCAGTAGGGAAGGATGGATAAAAGTTAGCTTCAGCTCATTTTGGCATCTTCACTTTTTTGCTGTCAGTGAAGGAGTTCACTGACAGCTCTGGACACCCCTGCATTTTGAGCTGAGTCCTTTGGTTTCCCATCTTGTACTTCAATCGCTGTTTCCAGCCATTGAATGAACCAGGTTCTTTCAAAGAAGGTTGTTTCAACTGTGCAGAAATGTGAGTTGTCTGGGTAGGCTTTGTATTGGTACATTTCTTCTGCTAGTTTATTCAGAATATCCCACTTCATTTGGGAACTGACAGTTAACATTTTGTGGCTGACATGGTACTCAGAATTCCTCTTTGCTAGCTGCAGCTCTGTGTCATGTGAAAATTGCAGAATCAGAAAGTCCACTGGCCATTGTTGTGTTCGGGATGACACAGACTCAGGGGATGAGAGGATTATTGTGTCATCTGATACCAACGAAAGATTATCAGATTCTGAAAGAGACTCAAAGAGAATGAGACGTGGTCTCAGTGGTGCTGATTAAAGGTGGATTTGTTTGTGACTGGATCACTTTGATTGTCCCCAAATCCTTAAGTTCAGTGGTAGAATTCAAATTGAAGAAGTCGTTGCCAAAATCTCAGTCCATGTAAGTCTGCCGTTGCCCTTTAAACTAAAAGTAGGCTTTATCTTGTTGAGAAGGTCACCGAGTGACTCTGGTATGCCATTTGGAAATGTCAGTTTTTCAATGTTGCTCTCCCCTAAAATCACCTTCAGTCTTGCAGGCATCGACCCAGCCATGGCAGTCTGAGAAGAGATCCCAAACACAGTTAGTAAGGCTATGACCACAAAAACGCACGCACACACTGTTATATTCTGGCTTATGGTATGAAATAAATATGTTTTGAGAACACAGTAGTAGTGTATGGCTTTTGTTTTCCCACTTCATAAAATAACTTACTACATACAGAGGGCTCAACCTTTAAACGTGGATGTATCTTTTTGTAGTCTGTCAGTGGGTATGAATCATGTAGTTCTTGTGGCTCAATAAGTTCCACTTCCGTGCCTGCCGATGATTTCTTCCCAGTGAACTGTGGATCAAGATCATCCCACACTTGTAGTTTAGTCCATTATATGTCACACTTTTGTTCAAAAGGAATTCCTTCA
Organism: Malacocephalus occidentalis; assembly: GCA_900312585.1. Lineage (NCBI taxonomy): Eukaryota > Metazoa > Chordata > Actinopteri > Gadiformes > Macrouridae > Malacocephalus > Malacocephalus occidentalis. The sequence continues at coordinate 11,823 of OMOU01042451.1, forward strand.
AAAAGATTGTTCACGATATCTGGAGGAAATCCAGTGGTAACATCAAAATATGAGAGGTGCTTGTAAAACACACTTTGATTTCACACAATTCAAATTGGGCAGTTCATTTTCCTCAAGGATTCCTAATTCCTGCATGAATGTCTTTGGTTTTCAAAGTAAAGACTCCAGTTCTAACCTCTGATCTTTCTGCAGTCCAAAATCTACATCTTTACTTATTCATTTTCAACAAATCCAGCAATACTGTGTGCACCAACGTTGTCAGCGACCACACACTGAACTGTGTCTTTTACTGTTCTGCCCAACTTTGCCACAAATATCCCACTCTGTTCCAAAATTACAAGATAAAAAATTACAAGATGAATTACAGGTTCTAACAGTTTCTCATACCCATAGCACTTCAGATCATCACTTTGATTAAAGCAACCAAATAGATAGAGGAAAAAGCAGAGTTACAGCCTGGTGGAAAATTACCCAGAATCCAATACAAACAGATGTTATGCTTCTTGAATGTACAAGGGGATTACATATTTCAAATTAATCAATGTATAATATCAATGAAATGCTTTCCTGCTTAGACGACAGTCAATTTTCTTTGAAGAAGGCACCATCAAATAAATATTTGTATATGTGCACACCATAAGTTCTCTGTGGCTGTTTATCTATATTCAAATGACCGGCCTGGTCTAGGATTGTCTGGCAATCAAGAAGAAGACTAAAATTGAAATATATTGGAATGGCTTCCTATTCTTTCGATCACAGTACATCCGGAAAGTATTCACAGTGCTTCACTTTTTCCACGTCTTCCAAAATGGCTTAAACTAATTTTCTTCCTCAAAATTCTACACACAATACCCCATAATTACAACGCGAAAATTTTTTTTGGGAAATGTTTGCAAATGTATTAAAAATATAAAACTAAGAAATCACATGTACATAAGTATTCACAGCCTTTGCCATGAAGCTCAAAAATAGACCTCCGAGAATAGAGAAAAGTAGACCTCCGAGACAGGATTGTCTCAAGGCACAAATCTGGGGAAGATGTACAGAAAAATGTCTGCTGCTTTGAAGGTCCCAAGTTCGGAACCACCAGGACTCTTCCGAGAGCTGGCTGGCTGTCTAAACTGAGCGATCAGGGGAGAAGGGCCTTAGTCAGGGAGGTGACCAAGAACCCGATGGTCACTCTGTCAGAGCTCCAGCATTCCTCTGTGGAGAGAGGAGACCCTTCCAGAAGGACAACCATCTCTGCATCAATCCATCAATCAGGCCTGTATGGTAGAGTGGCCACACAGAAGCCACTCCTTAATAAAAAGCACAGTTTGACCAAATGCACCTGAAGTTCTCTCAGACCATGAGAAACAAAATCCTCTGGTCTGATGAGACCAAAATTGAACTCTTTGGTGTGAATGCCAGGCGTCATGTTTGGAGGAAACCAGGCCACCGCTCATCACCAGGCCAATACCATCCATACAGTGAAGCATGGTGGTGGCAGCATCATGCTGTGGGGATGTTTTTCAGCGGCAGGAACTGGGAGACTAGTCAGGATAGTGGGAAGGATGAATGCAGCAATGTACAGAGACATCCTGGATGAAAACCTGCTCCAGAGCACTCTTGACCTCAGACTGGGCCGACGGTTCATCTTTCAGCAGGACAAGGACCCTAAGCACACAGCCAAGATATCAAAGGAGTGGCTTCAGGAC
>OMOU01042452.1:0-14019 GCA_900312585.1 Malacocephalus occidentalis
GCGGGAGGGAGGGAGGAGGTGGGAGCAGGAAGGAGGAGGAGGGAGGAGGATGGGTGATCAGCACGTAGCTCACACAGACTACACACTAGTGAGCAAGGTGCACCCGGCCAAGCGGGGGGAGAGAGCGAGCAAGAGAGAGAGAGAGAGAGGGGCAGATTGGGTCCCTAAGCCTCCGCTCTACAACCAGACTAATAGAAGCCAGACAGCCCCTCTGAGACACAACAGATCAAAACAAACATGCTGATCTCCTGGATGAAGCTACTGGTCTTTACCTTCTACTGGGAGAACATTCATACAAGTAACTGCTATTTCTTCTTTCCGAGTGTGTGAGTGTGTGTGTTAGTTCACTGTAGGCTCCTTTCCTCTCTATGTCTGTGTTTGACCTTGTAAAGAGAGACAGGCTTGTGTCTGCTGTGCTGCAGATCTATGCAGATCTGTAGCAGAGGAGCTGTAGCTCTACCTGTAAGCAGTCTAAGGGACAGTGGATAGGGGACAGGCTGTCCTTCTGTTTATATTGTTTATATTGTATCCTGTTTATATTGTATATCTGTTCATATTGTATATCTGTTCATATTGTTCATTTGTTTATATTGTTCATTTGTTTATATTGTTCATTTGTTTATATTGTTCATTTGTTTATATTGTTCATTTGTTTAGACTGTCTTCCTGCTTAGATTGTCTTCCTGTTTAGATTGTCTTCCTGTTTAGATTGTCTTCCTGTTTAGATTGTCTTACTGTTTAGAGTGACTATTTATTTCACTAATTCACCGGGGCCTGAGAGGCATGTAATTTCATCTGTGCTGTATGTCAATATAGCACATTTGACAAATAAAAGAACTTGAACTTGAACTGTTCTCTGCATGGGACGCTGTGTTTAGCTGATCCCTCTACTGGGATTGGGTCTTGGATGCACCATTGAGAAAGTTGCTGTCGACAGTGTTCTGACCTTTGCGTTCTGTACTGTAAGCACATAACCTTTAGACAACGCCCTTGCCGTTGTCATGTACAAATTGCAAGATCAGCCTGTGGTGGGCCAACCTCGGCAGAGGGTGTTTTGTGATAAGTGGCTGAAACACCCAATGGCGTTGCGGCACACAACTGACGATGTGTCGTGCTGGTGGCACCACATGATCGACGCCTAATTCCACCCCGCCCAAGAGAACATCTCCAACCCCAGTCAATTGTTGTGCTGATATTTAGGGATTTTTAACAACCAGTCCTATTAAGAAGTCTGTGTGTGTATGTGTTGAATGGAAGGAAATTAATTTGTTGTCTTGAACACACCAAGATGTCAGGAAATGCGTTTTAGTTTTGTGTTTTTGTTTGCTGGGAAGCAGAGGGAGTTGGATCCACCCAGCCTCCAACTGTTTCCTTCCAGCCCCCCACACCAGAGGTCCAAAGAGTGGTGTTTAAAGGTAAGGCCTCTGATGACTTCACAGAATATGTCATCATTCATGGGGTCTTCAGATCTTCCTACCGTGTTTCATCTCCTATTCCAAGCATGCTTAGGGTGTGAAGGAGGTTCAAAGTGTACAAAACCTGGGTCCGGATTTGGTTTGCCCAAACACAACACAAACGATTGTTTATTCAAGGTGGCAAACATCCAATGATGTCAGGATAACTTGGAGAGACAGCTTGTGTGTTTGATTCTAGCTTGTGTCTGTCTGACTGTGTTTGAAATCACATCTCTACCACGCAGGTAGAAGCCATGTGGAGAAGGTTCAAGTGTTGAAGCCCACTCGTTTGACCCTGGAGTGCACCTGGACCGGACCTCAAAGCAGACCAGCCAACATCACAGGGTTCTGGAGGAAAGATGGATCGGAGCTCCCAAACAGCCGACTCACCATACCGCTGGAGAACCTACAGTACAATCTCAGGAGGACGTGAGTACCGAAGTCTACCACTGTGTTCACTATAGTAAGTTCACTATCGTGTGCATCACTAGTACATACAAGCCAGCAGCCCGTGAGTGGTCTGGCCTGTTGTTCAAACACTGGATGAAGGCCAACATTAAGCCTTTGAGAGCAATTGCTAAGAGGCTCTCAGCTCTTTTGGTGCATTTTAATTTTGTGATATTTTAATTGAAACGTAATCCATGGGGGAGGCATGAATGTTGATCTCAAAGAGGGCCGTACAATTCAATACTTAAACACGGAGAGCTAAATAAACAATGTAAATGGTTATGAAAGACAATATTTATACATGACCAGTAATACATTTTCCATCTTTCTGCTTCGTATAGCTTCAGCATCGCTGATGAAGAGAGCCTTGGTAATTACTCCTGCGTCTTCGACAACCAAGCGGAAGTAGACTTTATTTTGGCAGGTATTCGCTCTGTAATACAACCGTTATATTCTGTCATCAGATGTCATCGAGGAAGAAGCCTCCTCTTTAGAAAGGGGATACTAGGCTACTATCACACGGGCCAGAAGAATGAGCTCCCCCTACTGGCCGTTTAACACCTCTACCAGCAGGTCTCGCATCCACGACCATGGGATGTATGCACTCTGTGTGATAGCGTCCTGCTGTTCTGGTCCCCCAGCTCCCCGGATGACGGAGGTGAGAGACAAGCCCATCGTCAGCTATGTGGGCGACTCTGTTGTGCTGGAATGTAAGATGGAGGACGCCAAGCCCAAGCCCAACACCTGGAACTGGTACAGGGCCAACAGCACAGGAAAGGTGAGCGGCCTGCTCAGGTCACTGTAACGTGTCACCAATGTTCGATTCCTACCCCCACAACGTGTGTGGTAGGAATGCACTATTGTGCACTATTGTGCTATCCTTAACAGGATAGCATCAGGACACTACTGTACTACTGTATGTCTCTAGCACTCCTGTCTGCCTTTAACCAAGATGAATTAAATCAATAAAACATTGAGGCTTTGCTGTACATCAGACATGTTCATACTATAGCATCAAATCCAAATGTTAAGTCTTTGACCATGAATCAGTCAAGTCTCAAGTCACTTCTCAAGGTCATTTCCGAGCCCAACCTCTAACCCCGCGGTCCTCCCAGGAGCTGATCGAGGCCGAGGCAGGCGCCTCCCACTACCGCATTCACAACACGGAGGGGAAAACCAAGTTGACCGTGCGCAACCTGACCTCGGTGGACACCGGCGGCTACTACTGCGGGGCCGTGTACGACATCGGCGTGACCTTGAGCCGCGTGGACCTGAGGGTCATCACCTTCATGGAGCCCCTGAAGCCCTTCCTCTTCATCGTGGCCGAGGTCTTCATCCTGGTCTCCGTCATCCTGCTCTGCGAGAGGGCGACGTCCCGCGGGACTCGGCAGCACAGGGGTGGGTAAACAAACCATCATCCCTGAATGAACCATTTATTTAGACTGCGCGTGCATTTATGTGTTTTTAGTCCGTTTAATGGCAGCAAATACGTACCTGCATATGAGCAATGGAGAGACTGTTTCTGACTATATGCACGAGAAAAGCAGTGGGATATGAATGACTTGTAATAATGCATCAATGACTGCTTTCTTTCACAGATAATATATCAAGTGATGACCAAGCCACTACATTGTGAGTATTGTCAAAAGCACTTTCAATATTTAGTCATTTCCATTATATTATTATCCAAAGTGACAGACTGAGGGGCTTAGGGCATTGGCCATTGCCTATAATTACTTATGGACATCAAAGCTTTCCCCGTCCATGAGGAGCTGGACACTCTGACCTCGATAGCAGTATCATAGTGTTAGTGTATCGCTGGTCACCCTGTATCATGACAGTGTTTCTGGAAGACCTCCTCTGTGCCCTCTCTGCAGGACTCAAGGTGACAGCTGTGGCCTGGAGACTGGTTCTACTGCCAGGCAACGCAAGGCCTGACCGCTGAACGCTACAGAGCTTCCAAAATCGAATCATGGATTCCTTATCGCCAAGGAATCGAGCAATACACTAATGTTGATGCAAATCTGAAAGAATTCATTGTTTTTGTTATTTAGCTATTTTCACATTTTTTTCATTAACCCGTAATGGTATCTCTGGAACAAAATCAATGTGAAATTCAGTTTTACTTACTGGGTGAGGGTGACTGCCAAGTATAAAACACTGACTGATGTACAGCACCTGTCCAAAAGCTAGCATCTAGTCAGCTCTCAGCAAGACAACCTCTGTACTTTATCAATATGACATGCTTGGAGTTCAAAATATTAGTCTTCAAATGTTGCTAACATGTATTTTGAACCCATAATCAAGTGTCATGATCAAACATACCAATAATAAATACATGGGTCTCGTCTTCCACATTAAAAATGTTTGTGTTGAAACCCCCAGAGTGCGCCCTCTTGTGGAGAAAGGTGTAATTTCATGAAACCACAAATGATGTTGAATTACATTCAGCAGACGCTTTAGTCCAAAGTAACTTAACAATCAGTACATTTGTCCAAAGGGAGGGAAAGAACAATATATTGCCGACAGTACAGCACGATTTGAATAGAAATTGTCACTAGTTTTACTGTGAAAGTAATTAGTAACTCACTGATGGTCACCATCTGTTTGTCAAGACCAGAAGTAGATCAATGTGTTGGAGTAATGGATTACAGCCCAAAACAAACCAAAAAAAACACACACAAAACAAGGACTGTTTCAAAAGCATGAATTTATCGAGGCATTAACACAATATGCACAATATCTTTTCACGGGTAAATGTACAGCAGTGTATGTGGTCAGCCCTCTGTGGGTAATCAAGTCTTGGTGGTTATTAATACTTAACAGCATCACTCCAACCAGTCCTCTTCAGCCAGTAGAGCAGAGGAGGGGACCACAACAACAGAGGAGGGAGGGGACCACAACAACAGAGGAGGGCGGGGACCACAACAACTGAGGAGGGAGGGGACCACAACAACTGAGGAGGGAGAGGCCCACAATAACTGAGGAGGGAGAGGCCCACAACAACTGAGGAGGGAGGGGACCACAACAACTGAGGAGGGAGAGGCCCAGAAGCTGTTCAGGCATCTAGAGGCTTGTTCATGAGGAACTGGATCAGCAGCTGTAGAACGCCGTCGTCCAGGCCCACCACTCGGCCGTCCTCCACGCGCTCATACAGGCGCAGGTTCTCCGTGCCCCACAGCACGTTCGTCCGGGGGTTGTCCACGTCCGTCCCGGTGGACAGCGCCAGCGTGTTGAGCTGGTAGCAGAAGAAGGAGAAGTACTGTCCGTCCGTGATGACGGCCTGGGACACAAAGGGCCTGGAGACGTCCTGTCTGGCCCAGAACCCTGCGGCGGCACAGAGCAGCATCGCGTGAGCCTCAAGTCAACGAGAACCGAGACGAGCTGCATAATGGTGTGTGCGTCCGCAGAAACCATAATCACTTAAATACACACACGCCATACTGCGGGGTTTCCTGAAGCTAGAGTAGGGTTTGCACATCACGTAACATTTACAGACAGCAAGGGACACACTTGTCTATTGTCTATTGTCACTTTTAACGGTTTACCGTACTCATTATGGACTATATTACTCATTCTTCAGTGTTTGGAATGTCCCTTTTTAAGAATACTGTTTAAAAGAATACCTTTTACTTACTAGGTACGATTACTAATTGTATGTTTAGCAGAATACTGCAGGAGTGAATGGCAGTAAGCGTTCCATTGTACTTGTTATAAATGTCAATAAAGGAGCCTTGCGTCTTAAACAGATGAAAGTCACAGCTCAGTCCATTCAACTATTATGAATGACAAAGCATCATATAGAATGCATATAAAATGCAAACCCAGCCTACCTTAACAACACAACAATTCAATGCATTTGATTTTTGATTTGCAAAACTAGTACTGATCACCCAGAGCTGAGCCAATCTGCCATTAGACTTTAGGAAAGGATCTGATTGGTGGGACTGTGGCTCCTCCCACAGCGGCAGGTGCTACCTTGGTACACAGCCTGCGCTCCTGTCCAGCAGAAGAGGCTGCAGACGGCGTGGGCCCTGAGGAACACCTCCACCTGGTCGGCCTGGCCACGCTTCGTCATCCTCTCTCTGTGATAGCGGTCCTGGACCACGTGGAACTGGGTGTGGCCGTACCTGGCTGGGTCGGGCAGCTTGGCACCTGGCACACACACTTTTTGAAATACATAGTTTTTATAACATCACGATGCATGCCTAGTGTACAACATGACTTTACCTGTGAATATGTGGTTTTGATACTGTCTTTTGAACAAAGGCATCATATCCGGGGATATTTTGATCTCGGGAACTTCCAAGCCATACGAAGACTCCATTGGTGCAAACTAGATGTCAACAGTGGGGAACAGACAACAGCCACACACAGTCAGCCCATTGAGAGGCGTTTAAGGTGGCGTTCAAGTTTCCAACGCGTGGAGGTTTGTCATCATCAATTACCTGTGGCAGTTGTCTGGGTATCCTAATTTGACTGTGTGGCTTGTCGTCCACCTGGAACCTGATCGAGTCCACTCTGCCTTTGCGGTGGCCGCCTGGAAACAGCCTCTGGCCTCTCGACCAGTAGAAATGAACATCAGGTTTGAGATCTAGGAAAGAGGAATCGCGATCCTTGGGTTAACCTGGCGAAGGCCGCTGAGAGCAACCCACATGACCTTTGAACTTGAACCATTAGGCACAATTATCAACCAGAAAAGAGGATGACAGATACCAGCATAATAATATGCAGGCACATATCATTGGGATAATTTGTATGCAGAGTACACTAGTAAAAACAGAACTTGTGATCCACCAGTCCTACCATGTTACAGCAGAACGTCTGACCAGTCCTACCATGTTACAGCATAACTTCTGACCAGTCCTACCATGTTACAGCAGAACATCTGACCAGTCCTACCATGTTACAGCAGAACGTCTGACCAGTCCTACCATGTTACAGCAGAACGTCTGACCAGTCCTACCATGTTACAGCAGAACGTCTGACCAGTCCTACCATGTTACAGCAGAACATCTGACCAGTCCTACCATGTTACAGCAGAACGTCTGACCGGTCCTACCATGTTATAGCAGAACGTCTGACCAGTCCTACCATGTTACAGTATAACTTCTGACCAGTCCTACCATGTTACAGCATAACGTCTGACCAGTCCTACCATGTTACAGCAGAACATCTGACCAGTCCTACCATGTTACAGCAGAACATCTGACCGGTCCTACCATGTTACAGCAGAACGTCTGACCAGTCCTACCATGTTACAGTATAACTTCTGACCAGTCCTACCATGTTACAGTAGAACTTCTGACCAGTCCTACCATGTTACAGCACAACGTCTGACCAGTCCTACCATGTTACAGCAGAATGAGTATGATGAGTGCCCTTTACCCTTCGTGGCCAACAGCAACACGGGGTTGTGCTTGGCCAGGCAGACGGTGAGCCCCGCCACCAGGTTCCTGAGGAAGGGTTCCACGAAGTGCTCCTGCGCCCTGTACACGAAGGACCTCCGCTTCGTCAAGTACCAGCGCTCCTGCAGGAGGGCGAGACTGACCAGGGAGCGGACCTCCGCCAGGGTGTCCTCCCCGCACCCGGGGCGGGGGGCTGCAGCTGCAGCAGCAGGGGCAGGGGCGTCCGGCTCCCCGGGGGTCTGCTCTCCTACCACGGGGGCGGTGAGCTGGCAGTAGGGCGCCGGCAGGCCCGGGATGTACGCGGTCTTGGTGAAGTACTGGTACCACTCGTCCGCCCTGCGGGAGTGCGTCTGCGGGAACATCACGTACTTCACCCGCGGGATCCGCGTCAGCAGCCGGATCTTCTCCTCCCCGGTGGTGGCGCACAGCTGCTCCACCCGCAGCTCGTAGCGGTGGCGGGTGGAGGACTTGCTCTTGGCGGTCAGCGACGGCACCACCGGCGGGTACGCGGGTTGCTGCGCCGCCGCGGTGTGGAGGATCCTCCTCTCGGCCCCGGGGACACGGACATGTTGTTGTTGTCGGAGTAATGACTGCAAGGACACGCGTGTGGGGGCCGCCATGTTTCTACACACAGGACGCCGAGTCGCCGACTCCTCCCCCTTCGTCTTCTTCTTCTTCGTCTTCCTCTTCTTCCTCTTGCTCTTCTTCTTCTTCCGGTGTGTTGCGGGGCGCCACCCGACGTAAGGCGCACTACCGCCACCGACCGTGTTGGAGTCATCAGTTGAGACGGCGTCGCGATGAGTTCCCGTCAACTGTTACGGACGCGTGTCCTCGGGCTCGGCAGCACCCCTCTTCATCTCCACCCACCGTCACTGTTCGCCTTGGGGCCAAAGGTCAGACCGGACGTTTAGTCTGAGGTGTGTTGGACCGGACGGTTAATCTGAGGTGTGTTGGACCGGACGTTTAGTCTGAGGTGTGTTGGACCTGACGGTTAATCTGAGGTGTGTTGGACCTGACGGTTAATCTGAGGTGTGTTGGACCGGACGTTTAATCAAAGGTGTGTTGCTCCAGTGCTCGTGCACACTATTGTCTGGACGCAGAGGTCCTGCAGAGCGCTGGGCACGGCGTGGTTCCCCTGGGATCGGTCAGGTGTCCCAACTCGAGGCCGAGGTCTGCGGGGTCGCAGATATCGTTCGTTAACGTGCTCCGAGATGCACAATTGTTAGTGTTATTCTGCATTCCGTGGACGACAGCCTGTCACACTGCTGATCTATGTCCGTGTCTGCCCCCCCGTGTGTCCGTGTCTGTGTCTGCCCCCCGTGTGTCTGTGTCTGTCCTCCGTGTGTCGCCCCCCGTGTGTCTGCACCATAGAGGCCGTTATGCAGCCAGAGTGAGGAAGTCCGCTTGGCCGCGGAGGCCGCCAAGAGGTACGGATCCCCGGCTCCAACTATCTTCTCCAAAGTGATCGACAAAAGCATCGTTGCGGACATTCTCTACGAAGACGAGAAGGTTCGACCTCTTGACCCCTAAGCAACCAACGTTTAACATCAATAGTTGTTCCACCTGGAGTGTGTGTGTGTGTGTGTGTCTGGGGATCGATGCTTGTGTTTGTTTGTTTTCTCTCCCCCCAGTGTTTGGCTTTCAGAGACATCACGCCACAGGCCCCCGTCCATTTCTTGGTCATACCAAAGGTCCATATTCCCAGAATCAGCGCCGCCCAAGATGGTGATGCTGAGGTACGACGGACGAAACGATGACTTTGCCAGCGTATCAGTGTAATAACACAAGGAAATAATAACGAGCCACACCTCGTTACTTTGTTGATCCTTTTTTTCCAATTCTAAGCTTCTGGGACACCTCCTAGTCGTGGCCAAACGTGTGGCAAAGACAGAAGGTTTGGACAAAGGGTACAGAGTAGGTAGGTTGTCCCCCGTTCATCCACGTGACTGTAGCGGAGTCCGAGTGTCAATGTAAGTCAGGCGCAGACAGGACAGGACGTGTGTTCATCCCAATCTGTTGTTGTGCTGTGTTGCTTGTTTCGATGCCGTCGGCGTCTGCAGTGATCAACGACGGAGCGCACGGAGCCCAGTCTGTCTACCACCTCCACCTGCACGTCCTGGGGGGCCGCCAGATGACCTGGCCCCCGGGATAGAGTGTGTGTGTCCGCGTGTGTGACAGTATGCATATGATTAGTCCAAATAAAGATGAACTACAATACTAGTCGTGGGTTTGCATTTGCGATTGTCGCCATAGAAACGATGTGTGACCTGGCTGAATCGGGCCAGTTTGACCCAGTGTGTACTGAAACATGGCCGGTGGGTTCACAGTGACCCATTCTGCAAGCCAATGAGTCACAAAGCTGCAAATACAACATTAAATCAGAACTTTTAACTTTTATTGGTTTTATTTTAGTTTGGCATGTTTGCCAAACTTATATTTAGCAATCCACCGCACAGATATAATTGATATTATCTATATTGTATTACATTATTATATAATAATATATATATATAAAATCTATATTATTTATATTATTAACAGTATATCCAACCTTGATTCCCAGTTGTTTTTAGACATTTAGATTTTAACATAGGCTTTTGTTTTCACGTATGTGAACGGTGTAGTTATTTGTGTTGATCAAATGAAGTGACGTGTTTCACATAGTAGTGGTTATGTCATTCTAACCGCCCGGGGGGATTTCCACATCAGAGCAGACGTACGTGGTGGTGCGATTGGATGACCTTGGGGCTGTGGGCTAGGTTACTCGTGTGTGTCATTTGATACCTTGGCCCAGGTTTCCTCTATATTTACAAAAAGAACTATGTACCCTCTACTCAGCAGAGGCCGTGGCAAAATGCTAGCAGCTACCTACTAGAGTAACAGATAAACCTTAGTGGTTAGATGTAAAATATAAACATTAAAACAGAAATATAATGTAATATATGATGAAAGGCTGTGGTTGCAATATTTAAGCTCAATCTATAAAAACGACTGAGGCTCAAAGTCTCATCTTCAGGAATCTGTAAGCGTCTTCATATGCTCCTATCTTCACCCTCGCACCCATGTTTTCCCCAGGGCTCAGGTTGGTTAAAGAATAACAGTATGAACACTTGTAAAGATCAAGATTAACTCAAAACACATATCCTTAAAAAGGTAATTGGTCCAACAATGAAAGGCCACCACCACAGATATCTATCAATAAATGGACTGCAATGATATTACATTCAATTTCACTTCACTGAAATGTGATCTTCAGTCCAGGATCGCGTCATGTGTGTTTGGTTGGAGACGATGATGACCTTTGGTCTTGTATCTACTCTTTTCTTCACTCCTACTCAGGGTTCAGGTATTACGCAAATTGTCCTTGTGGCATGGAGTGGGTGTGTGTGTTTGTGTTGTGATTTAGTCACAAGAAAGTCCGCTATAGGCTTGTGAGTTTCCAGCGGGTGGAGGGATACACTTGGTTGGCCCCTTGTGCCTCAGACGGTTGAGCCTGGGCCCCCTTCACCTGACGTCTGGTGTCAAGCTGTGGAAGTGCCTGTGTCCTCTCTGTGTGCCTCTGAGTACGGTAAGCTTACAGCACTGATATGTAACATTTATATTCCTTGTGGTGTTGCCAAGAGAGAGGGAAAGAGAGCCTATTTATATTGATGTGAATTCAAAGACTCCTTGCTTAGTTGTGAGCACGTGGCTGCAGCTGGTTGTTATGTTTTGCCATCCTGTTTACTTATTTCTAAAGCCCAGTGCGCGGTGCTCAGAAGATCATGACCTTGTCATGTCCCTCTCGTGTGTTCATATCGCTGTCCAGCACCACCACAAGCATGTCAGTATATCTGTGCTGTGGATCGCATGGCTTTTAAACAGAAGGGGAGAAACACACAATCATATAAGTTCTTGGTTCTTCCTAGAAACACCAACGTTTTAGAGGGCAAATGATATGCATTACTGTACACACTGTTACTACGCCATTAAATAATTGGAGGGATTTATTTAGCTGCACGTTGGAATTGAGTTGACGAGGTTTACGACGCTACCAAATCCTCTAGATCTGCAGATTGCACTGTTGTGTTGTGAGAAGGTTTCTTGGTGCTTGGTGAACAGAAAGGGTCATTCCTCCGGTGCCTGCACCTGGCGGGGGTTCTTGCTAACAGCATGCTCTGTGTTTATGTTGTGGGCTGCCTGATCATATCTTGCTAGTCACTGGTGGTGAATGGGTCTTAATAGATGCTTGCCTAATGTGTGCTCCTCTGCAGACGTCACTGTGTTGTGACAAATGTGAACTTTTCCCGGAATGATAAGCATTATCTTGTCGTGTCATTATAGTACGATTGTCTGATTATCTATTGATTAGAATCAATAAAACACAGAGGCCCAGTGTATTGTGAATGTTCATATGGAGCTGGGAAATCATTTTTGTACCTTCTGGTCTGTGAACCACTGACACCCATCCATCCGTCATTAGCCACTAGATAGTATTCATCCATCGCCGTCCTGTGCAGTCAAGAAGCAGCACAGTTTATACTCATGTGCAACTTCTAAAGACCACCAATTCTGAAAATGTCTTGAGATGAATTGAGAAAATACAAGGCGTGGGTGGCATAGATCCAGGGTTAGAGTTTGGTTGGCATGACAGCCAAGCGGCGACACAGAGGTTATGCACCATCTGGCACTAGACCCAGAGTTTCAACACGCTCCGCAGCTGTCCATGGCGGCTGCCATGAATGGATGAAGCAATGTCACGCTACGACCCGCCTCATGTGTCTGCCCTCATATAAACTCAAGACAGCGGGGATTACACCTTCATACTTGTGTGTGTGTGTGGGAGAAATCTGTCATCATAGGAACCAACACTTTATTCTCACTTCCTTTTGCACCGGTGTCATACATTTCCTCTTCTTCTGAAGCCCTCACGCGATGGAAGACGAAGACCGCTCGGTCAGCACCAGCAGCGACCTTTCCCACAATGAGCCCGTTGCCGAGAGGTGAGTGAGACAGCAGGCGTTCTTGCTTGCATATTTGAATCGAATAATATAATAATGATTGGTGATAGATATGATAGATCATTTCCATTCATGTCAGGTGATGAGTCAGGTTAACTGCCATGCTTACAAAGAGGAACCACAATGCTTGTGTATGCATTACTACTGTATGTGCTTCATCCTAATAAGATAATGAAATACATATGGGCCTCGACGTAGGAGGACCCTCGTGCTTCACAACTTCATCCCAACACTATCTCCTTTCATCGAGTCTCCCCTGCAGGGGGAAGGGGGGCTGCACATGTTAGCACATGTTAACTTCCATCGACCCGTTTCTCAACACTTCTCCCAGCAGCGACAAGCTTCACGTGGGCCACACTGCCCTCAGCGATGCCACGCAGCCACAGAATGAGCCGCTGTCCAGCCCCGCAGCTACTGACGGGGGAGTCAGTACCCACGGACCCACCGGAGCCCAGCTGGCACAAATTACACCGCAGGGTCTCACCACAGAGTCAATAATGGAGTCCGGTGTCAGCCACGTGCCGAGCGGCGAGTCGGGGAGCTCAGGGAGACAGGAAAGACCAGAGGAACCAGCGGAGGTACCAGGGCTGGCCTGCCAAGCCACACCAGCAGCCAAGCCCCCGGGTTGCCCAGAGGAAACATCTGCAGCGCCTCCTGGAGGTAAGGGGGCGACATTGTGAGAGGGAGGTATGATAGATAGTTATGATGAGGTACACAGTCGCTTGCATACGGGTGGGTGCTGTCGTCTGGAGTGCCCCCATGATAGAGACAACAGTGGTCTTCAAATGACGGGTCACAGTGGGATCACCACAATAACATTTGTAAAATATTGTGTTTTTTTTTTTAAATGCACGGCTGGTCTGTTTGGGGACTGAGATGGGCAATACTATATCGATGTACAATATCAATGGATACATGCAGCTCACTTTTTTGACATTTGGTTATGAGAAAACATTTCTTCTGCACGAAAAGTAAAGGCCTATGCCAGGGGTGTCAAACATGTAGCCCGGGAGGCAATTTGATAAACCGGATTGATTTCTTCTTTGTTATGGATTTGTTCACTTTATCCACAAATCACACACACGCTTTTCGGTTGTAGTTCCTACAAATGTAGTTCCTACAAACATTAAGCTGCACGAGGTTGGCGAGCAATGAAACAAGTTCCCCTCGATATGTCAGACTCCAGCCTTGTGTGAATTCCACATTTCACTCGTAGCATTATTAAGCGAATGAGACGTTACATTAGATGTTAAAGCTGTGTAGCGCACAGAGAGTATATAACGAAACTAGCTCATGGAATACTTTGAGATACCCGAGACAGTTGTAGTGATTTGGATGGAGGATTCACCAATGACTATTCCTAGCGACTATTACTATTCAGATTAATTAAATTGCCATTTACACATGTTCTTAATGAGTCATTATTATACAATTGCTCATAAGCAATGCTGCACCGCCACGTGAGACGCACTGGTCTAGAGACCACAGATCCTCCTTCATGATCCTGCCGAACCTGAAGCACCTGGCAGAACCTGTTCGGGGATGGGGGCGTGACCATCAAAAGGCCCCGCCCCCTACCTGCGCGGTGCGGGGCTCTGTCCAGGGCAGCTGGTGCATATAGGTTGCGGGTAGCAGAGAGATGCCGCACACCTGTAGGCGCGCTCGCCCGTAGAATCACACGCCCAGCCGCACGACGCTTTGGCCGCCACC
>OMOU01042452.1:14039-27978 GCA_900312585.1 Malacocephalus occidentalis
GCCGCCACCCGCCGGTCCAGCTGCACACGATGGCGGGGACGTCATGTCCTTGTTGTCCGCCCAAAGCAGCGTCCCGGGCGGTGCCGCTGACCCCGGCCACGCCGGCCACCCTAACACCGGCCGACCGGCTGTGGACGACCACGCGGGACCAGGCGGTGCGGCTGCGGACGGCAGACGCCGGACCGGGCTCCGAGACCCCCGTCAACATCCACCAGCTGCTCCTGGAGACGGTGGAGGGCTTCGGAGAGCACCCTGCGCTGGTCTCCAAGGTGCAGGGCCAGTGGGTGACCCTCACCTGGCGGCAGTACTACCAGCAGTGCCGTGCGGCGGCCAAGAGCTTCCTCAAGGTAGGTCTGTTTGACTTAAAACCTGTTGGTGTTAGACAATGTGACCCGAACGTACATCTCAGCCCACCGCGACTGCTACAGGGCTGTTGACATACCATTTGCACAGACACACACACACACACACACACACGCCTCCACGTCCATCTCTGGAGAGTAACTGCTGTAATCCAACCCCTCTGCTGTGCGTGAGATTCAACATCTCCTCGATCTCCCGTTTCACGGCGGTGGTGACAATTAGGCTTCACCTGTTGAAAACAAACCGCGAGGTCAGCAGTAAAGGAAGGCGTTCATTTATTATTCATCTTCTGAAATGATGTGAAGTGGTGGGCATATAAAGACCACACACACACGTATATAACATGTCTTCTTTTAGCTGGGACTGGAGCGTTTCCATGGCGTGGGCATTCTGGGATTCAACTCTCCAGAGTGGTTCATCTCAAACATCGGCTGCATCCTCGCAGGGTAAGCTCTCGAAAGGTGAGCCAGACCAGGCTCCTGTATCCATACAGATCGTTCAAGGACTGTAGTGGCCACACACACCCATGTGCATCGAAATGAAGACAGAAAGAGAACAGTACAAATATCTCAAATTGAAGGGAAAGAATCAGAATATCCACACTATTTACAGTCTTTACAGCAATAAGCAAATAAACAGGGAGCCACACCGGCATTGGACTGGAGCCTTCCTCTAGCTGAGCATATAGGCAAACATATAGGTATATAGGCAGGTACTGTTTATAGGCAGGTATATAGGCAGGTAGTGTATATCGCCAGATATATAGGTATATAGGCAAACATAGGTGTATATAGGCAGGTACTGTATATCGGCAGGTATATAGGCAGGTAGTGTATATTGCCAGGTATATAGGCAGGTAGTGTATATAGGCACTGTTTATAGGCAGGTATATAGGCAGGTAGTGTATATCGCCAGATATATAGGTATATAGGCAGGTATATGGGCAAACATAGGTGTATATAAGCAGGTACTGTATATCGGCAGGTATATAGGTATATCGGCAGGTATATAGGCAGGTAGTGTATTTCGGCAGGTATATAGGCAGGTAGTGTATATCGGCAGGTATATAGGCAGGTAGTGTATATCGCCAGGTATATAGGTATATAGGAAGGTATATCGGCAGGTATATAGGCAGGTAGTGTATATCGGCAGGTATATAGGCAGGTACTGTTTATAGGCAGGTATATAGGCAGGTAGTGTATATCGCCAGGTATATAGGCAGGTATATGGGCAAACATAGGTGTATATAAGCAGGTACTGTATATCGGCAGGTATATAGGCAGGTAGTGTATTTCGGCAGGTATATAGGCAGGTAGTGTATATCGGCAGGTATATAGGTATATAGGCAGGTAGTGTATATCGCCAGGTATATAGGTATATAGGCAGGTATATCGGCAGGTATATAGGCAGGTAGTGTATATCGGCAGGTGTATATAGGCAGGTAGTGTATATAGGCAGGTATATAGGTGTATCAACAACAAACCGTTTACTGTGTTGAGCAATACTGGCAATGAATAACTCATGACCTGCGACACATGATGTCACTGGTTATTATGAGCCTGTAGTTGGGTTTGTGAATGACATGCATACTTGTGTGCACAAAGTAAAATACTCTGCACAGTTGCATTCCAATCAGCATTAAACCTTGGAATGTTGGCTAACTGAGTTCAGAGTCACAAGCCAGGGAATTTGACCAGTGGACCAATCGGTTTTATATTAAACCGCCTCTCTGGGCTTCCAAAGCACACGGCTCCTCAAAGCTAATATTTGATTTGCCCAACCAGGGGTCTGGGTGCAGGGATCTACACGACCAACTCTCCTGAAGCCTGCCAGTACGTGGCTGCCAACTGTGCAGCCAACGTTGTGGTTGTAGAGAACCACAAACAGCTGGTGAAGATCCTGCAGGTTAGTAAGCGCTAGCGATGCACCGGCGGTGTGGCACGCTGGAACCACCATGGCACGCACGCACGCACCGTATGTCTCACGGCTGAGAAATAGTGTGCGTTTACATGCAGGCATCTGAAGCATTTTAACTCCAGGGATGGTGTATCCTGAGGCAGTCCTCACAGCTACCTGGCTTAGGGCGGTGGTTCAAGACACTGTCTTTCTAGTTATTAACTCATGGCCCCAAATAAATGATTACTGCTATTGCAGTAATGGGTAACAATATACTGTTCAAAGCATTGAGCAAACACATGGCTCATTCACATGGGTGTTGCGTATCGTTGTTTCTGAAGAAGGTTTGCCCCCCCATGAGTGACGACCCATCAGCTGTTATTATTTGTATAGGCCTTGATCACAGTCGCACAGGGCTTGCAGGCCATGTGATTATGACAGCCCTCCCTGGCCATACACCCCTAACCCGTGACCCCGTTCATTAACAAGGAAGAAATCCCGAGAAGGAATGCAGAAATATCGAACTATGGTACTGAAATCTATTTCCAGCCATGCAAACACTGAACACACACACGTTTACAATTCTACTGCAGAAGAGAGCCACTGCTGGGTTAATTAGTACACTTTTTTTTAACGTCCGTGTTAAAAGCATTCCTACATTCTCCTCCTAAGCATGTTGTCTGCGTATCCTTTATGTTTCCTGACCGGTTCCATAGGTTAAAGACCAGCTGCCTCATCTAAAAGCCATTGTTCAGTACAAAGACGAACTGCAACAGAAGCTGCCCAACCTGTACACCGTGAGTTTGTCTTGTTTGTCTCGAGACGTGACGATTATATTGTATCTTCTTTTGTATTTCATCTCATCTGACATACAAGCAGTCCAGCGGTGTGACAACGTGGTAGATAACGCATCACAGTTGTCGGTATATCGCCGTATAGTTCCCATTTTTTGTTCTTGTTTTGATACAAAAGGAAATCTAAAAGTAAAGATGACCTTTTCCAGTTTTACACCTACATTAGTTTTAGTGTCAAAGCATGAGCTGAACCTCTGGGCCCGGTTGTCTGCAGTGGGCGGAGTTCATGAAGCTGGGAGAGGAGATACCTGAGGAGGAACTGGACGCTGTGATTGGCAGCCTGAGAGCCAATGAGTGCTGCACACTCATCTACACCTCGGGGACGACAGGAAACCCCAAGGGAGTTATGTTGAGTCATGACAATGTAAGTGTGTGTGTGTGTGTGTGTGTCTTTGTGTTTGTGTGCTTCCCTGAAGGGGAGAACGTCAACAATCGTTCTCCTACTTTCCTGTTGTTCATCAGGTCACCTGGACAGCCATGGCGGCCGGCACCATGACAGGGCTGGAGTATGGAGAGGAGGTGATTCTCAGCTACCTTCCCCTCAGCCACGTGGCCGCGCAGGTCAACGACATGTGGCTGTGCGCCAAGTTCGCCGCCACCACATACTTTGCAGAACCAGATGCCCTAAAGGTAGAGAACACCTCTTATTGTACGAACTGTACGAACGCACCTCGATAGTCTGTCTGGCGGGTGTGAGCCCCACTCAAGGTTGTCATTGTTTTTGTTGGAACATCAAACTAAAGCAACTTGACTTGCTTGACATGTTCACGATCATTATAAATCATCAGTTTTGTTTTAGAATCTAGTTTTATACTCTATCTTCTAGAAGCTTGTGCGATTTCCCCCTCTCATGGATAATTCGATCTCTGGCCCCCCCCAAACCCTGACAGTCCTCCTGAGCGAGCACACCTTTGACCAAGCTCACAGGCTTGATGGTACTTGGCGATTAGCAACAGCAGTAGTGGTTGCGATGACGCTTAATGTTAGCTTGTGTGGTTCCGGACAGGGCTCTCTGGGTGCCACCCTGAAGGAGGTGCGCCCCACTTCGTTCGTGGGGGTTCCCCGCGTGTGGGAGAAGATCCAGGAGAAAATGAAGGCTGCGGGCGCCAAAGCGTCTCCCCTGAGGATGAGGGTGGCCAGCTGGGCCAAGTCCATAGGCCTGCAGTACAACTACAGTGTCATGAACAAGTGAGTGGACGGGCGCACACCACAACATGGGGAGCTGTCTGGTCTTCCTACACTACCAAGAGAGTAGGGCTCTCTGAAACAACCGTGGCCCATAACAACTGTCTTCAAAAGACAGGCAAAATCACTCAAGTTGGACCAATGATGTCACTGCTGGTCCAGGTTCTGCGTTCTTAAAAGCAAATAAAGGACTTGATTGAGTGTGACCTGACGATAGCCGGCTGCGCATTACAGTGAACCCGCAGGATGAGAAGGAGCCTGCACACAAGTACGCCAGCCTTCCTCCCCAGTGGCGTCCGGTTTGTACAGAGTCGGATTCTTCTTTCAAAGCCCCCGGCCGCCTCGTGTCTCGTCTCACGCGTCTCCGCTCTCTGACCTGGGTGCGCTTTGGTTGTGTGCTCCCGCAGGGACCCCCGGGTGCCCTGGGGGTTTACGCTGGCCAACGGCATGGTGTTCAAGAAGGTGCGCTTGGCCCTGGGCTTGGACCGCTGCAAGCACTGCTTCACTGGCGCCGCGCCCATCACCAAGGAGACGCTGGAGTACTTCATGAGCCTCAACATGCCGCTGCTGGAGCTGTACGGGATGAGCGAGAGCTCGGGGCCGCACACGGTGTCGCTGCTCAACGACAACTACATCATGAGGTGGGCCGGCCGCGTCAGCTTGACTCGGGGCTAGGGTTACGCCGCTCACTTCCTGAACACTACCGCTGCTACTGTCGTGCTATTTCCAGAAATGTGGACCTTCTGAAACGTTGTGCTCGTGCCTGCGCTCGACACTTCCTTTTGCTTTAATCGCCGCCTCGATGCCTTGACTTTGACGTTACATTGACACGTTATATTATACGTTATATTGACTTTTGGAAAGGGTCTGTACTCGGCTAATAGGTTCTATTATTGGGTATCTGGGCCCGTTAGAGGTCAGAGGTCCAGAACCATCAGAACTGCCCTGCAGCTGGGTCGGCCCATTTACTCCACTCTAAAGTATCTGAAGTAGAACGTTTCAGAAGGGTAAACGGTGCCTTTATCCGTAACCTTAAACTTAATGTACACCTTGAGATTGACTAAAATGGCATTGTGCAGGTGGCCTGTGCTTTCTATTGAAATTGAGACCGTTAAAAAGCTATTTTCCTCGTGGTCTCCAGTTGTGGACGCGTGCTGCCCGGGTGCAAGACCAAGCTGGACAAACCGGACGAGGAGGGCAACGGCGAGGTGTGCTTCTGGGGACGCCACGTGTTCATGGGCTACCTGAACATGCCCGACAAGACGGAGGAGGCGGTGGACGAGGAGGGCTGGCTGCACTCTGGGGATCTGGGGAAACACGACAGCAACAACCTCCTGTTCATCACGGGAAGGATCAAAGGTAGGCTTGCGGACGAGGCCGGAGGTTTGGCATGTATCCTGCGCAAGTGTCACGATGAAACGTGTTGTTGTTGTTGTTGTTCCACGCACAGAGCTGATCATCACGGCCGGGGGAGAGAACATCCCTCCCGTGCCCATCGAGGACGCGGTCAAGGCGGAGGCGGCTATCGTGAGCAACGCCATGCTACTGGGGGACAAGCTCAAATTCCTCTCCATGTTCCTCACGCTCAAGGTGAGCGCTGACGTGGGTGCAGTCGCACGTTGACACGCCGTGCCATGAGGGCCATGAGCCTTAAACGGCGTGCGTATCTTTCTCGGTCCTTTTTTTTTCAGTGTGAAGTCGACGACAACGGCGAGCCAACTGACAATCTGAACGATGAGGCGTTGGCCTACTGCCAGCGGCTTGGCGTCACGGCAACCAAGGTCTCGGAGATCATAGCCAATAAGGAGCCGGCCGTCTACAAGGCCATACAGGAAGCCATAGAGCGGGTCAACGCTCGGTCAACCTCCAACGCCCAAAAGGTCCAAAAGTGGGTCATCTTGGACCAAGACTTCTCGGTCTCTGGTGGAGAACTGGGTGAGCAAAGGGGCCGTCACGTAGAACAGTCGTTTATGCTGCAGTTCAGCGACGTGCTTTGTTTTCATGACGCAAAGCAGCCGCAGAGCACCCACACCTGAGCCCGCGGTGGCCTTGGCTGCTTGTCTGTCTGGGACAGACGGACAACGCGTCTCGTGCGTCTCCTATACGTCGGCACGCTAGAGCGACGCTTCTGTCAGCAGTGCATCTGATCGTGCCACTGATCCGTGTGACTCCAGTCAGACAACATTCTTTTCCGTCACTTGTCTGCCTCCAAAATGTTGACTCACCCGTTCTGCGGATGCATGGGCCTCATCTGCTCGACGTAGATGTGGTTTACATCGATGGGCGTCTGCGCAACACGCATGCATCTTTCATGTGCGTGTTCAATGTTTTGTGTTTGCAGGACCCACCATGAAGCTCAAGAGGCCGGTGGTGACGAAGATGTACCAGGAGAAGATCAACGAGTTGTACTCGATACCGGCGGACGCGTCATGAGGCCGAGTGGTGGGCTACCCAAGGAATGATACACTTCCACTACGTTTGAACACCCTACAGACTCCTATACTGGGTTGATTCTCACACGAAGATCTAGTGCTAAAGAGATTACAGAATACACATAAATGCGCCATTGGGAAATAGCAGCCCTCAGGAAGCTTATGGCTTGTTGTGTTTTCCCAGAATATCTGCAGGCTGTATTTTTTTTCTTTTACACTTAATTCCATGTGTCCATTTTACTAGGAAGTTGAGATTAACTGATTCCTTTTTGTCTCAAACAATATTTAAGATGCTCTAGGTGTACATAGGAGTTCACATCTTCATTGCACTTTTTGTAAATAAAACTCCGCCTGATAAATAGCCAAATGAAGGAAACATGTACAAATAATCCGTCACAGGACCTCGTCACTCATCAGGTCTCCCTCGACTGCCTGACAACTGCTCGGATGAATGAATAAATAAATATCGTTTTATCTCCTATCTCCTTGTTCCTCGGTTTTGTGAAAAAAAAAATACCCCCCAAGCAGTATGCTACCTTGATTTTGATGTAGCATGTCAACAGTGTGTATACAGTAAAGCATCCCTTTGGCCAAACGCCAACATGAACCCGTCCAACCTGTCCTCCCCTTTTGTCTCTCTTTTTCCTGGGTGGCTTTGCTTCTGGGCTTTTTATGGGAAGCTGGATTCCCTGTGATACCACATATCAGATTTAGTCCAACCCTAGATTGAGTCGATTAATTTCAAACATAATTGAATTGTTCCTCTAGACTAATCCTAAGCACCACCGGTCTGGGATTGTAAATACATTAATTGTTGCTACAGTTGAAGGCACAATCACAACACAACATAAAACATGACTTAAGTTGTACATTGGGATTAGTTTATTCCTTTTTAAGAAACCTAAAATGTACTTTTTACTGAATCCTCATTATTTACTCATAAAGATGTGACCATGCAGAAGATCTTGTAATATAATGAGAACAAGATTTAACATATTTTCAGAATAAGAACATTTGTATGCACTAATTGTACATCATGTTGATGTATTTATTGTGAAGAAGTACAGAACTGCGCGGAGAGATGCAGGACAGTCCTATACAGTGGTCTCTGCTACTGTCTCCTGCACTTTGTAACTTTGCTATTGCAGCTATTCACACCACAGAGTGTAAAACGGAGCCATCCATGAGTCAATCCATCCAATCAATCACTTTCTTTATAGATGGTTTCATCGTGTTCCCCCTTTACCCTCTCCACCGTGGGAAAGCGAGTGCGAAGGTGACAGCATAGCGCATTTGACCTTGTGAGACCTTGTAGCCTGGACTGCTCATTCTCACCCTTTCCTCACATCATGGTGAGCGGTTTTAGGCTAATGTTGTCTCCAGCTGCCTGAGTCTGAGGGTCTCCTCTGGGGCGAGAACATTGGGCCAACATCAAGCAGGCCACCAAGCAGGGCATCCTTTGGGCGGCTGAGTCACCTTCACCTGGGCCAGGGTGTCTGTTAGCCCCCCAAAGACCCCAGACACCGGACCCAGGTAGGATAGGACACTGAAGATGTGTGCAGCTGCCTAACGTATTCTGCAAAGATTGCATTTGCACTGCGGGCTCAAGTGTATGGCCTGTATGAGCTGAAGCAGCCGCTGTGCATTAGAGTCAATATGTAGGTAAGCATGCTGCATGCGCGTTACTGCAGATCTTATCAAAGATGGCGCCAGCGGTATTCAGCATTCCTGTCTCATATCTCTGTCCTGGGTGGGGTTTCATGCTCTAAATACTCTGCTTGGCGCGTGGAGCGATGTCTGCTGATGAGCACATTTCTGAAATAGAAGGATTGACATTTGGGGAGGATGTTTTCAACTTTGGTAAACCACCCCAAAGCCAGACATATAATATTGAATATATAGGATTGATCGCCTATTGACAGCACATTGTTCATGCCTGCTGATGGTGTGAACTCAACCGATCCCCGAGAGGTCACAAGGTCACGCCACAGACTCTGAGACTCAAGACTACTAAACCAGCCGTCCTCAAGCTGGCGACACACGTCAACATCCAGTCTGTAGAGGAGACGACTCTCTCCAATGTTGGGAATCAGTTCCCATTTCAAACGCTCTGTGTCAACGTGTCACATGTTGCACCCTTAATCACTTGAGCTATTTCAATAGAAATACAACAGAAATAAAAACCTGCCCGTACACGGGACACTCGATCCAGGGTGTTATGATCTACACATTTATATGACAACTGTGGTAGATCTTCATCGCTGGGAACAGATAAGAGTAAGTTGTCCCGTCAGGTGAGCTCAGCAATGCCAGTAAGATAAACCAAACTATGCTCTGTTCAGGAAGTGTCTGTCATTTGTGTGATAATCCAACGTGAAGATTCTTTAACGATTATTTTGCTTTCTAACTGGGTCTGAGAGATGTTGATATGCATCTCCTGGCATTTCTCTGTTTATCGGTCCCTGTAATCTCTATACATCATATACCTTCTCCCGCCAAGCACGCAGAGTCCCATTGTCACGTCCTGCAACCCGACACTGGTCACCTGTACAGCGAGTGGCATTGTTCTCCGCACACAACACAACACTCATTGCATTTTAAGCGTGTGCGTGTGTGCGTGCGTCCGCGTCTTTGAACAACAAGAGCGCTACGGTGCAAAGTCCCTTTTGATCGAAACTGGTTTTTCCAATGACTTGAACAAATACTCTACCATGTATTGGGTTGTCTTTTAAAAGGAAATCAAGTTAAATCTTACCCATTTTAATTAACCTGTAGCGTTATTATAATCTGACTGGTGGGTCTACACAAGTCAATAATGTGATATAGGCTATATAAGATACGAGAGTTATAAGATTTAAGCGTTATCTGGGCAACATTTTGTTTTACTTTCTTGCACTTGCATTCAAACTGGATGTACATATATTGTACATGTACACGTTGCATGACTGCAGTGCGTCAGTTGGTATGACACTGACCTCTGGTGGCACGACAAGGTAAGACAACCACGAGTCGTAAATGCGATTGACCGACACCTTCAAGGTGGAATTAATAAAGGTTATAACATTCCGCCACCAGAGGTCGCACTTCCCCCTTCCAGTCCATTCCAGTGATTGCCAGTTTGTTGCACAACCTGCATATACTGTATAGTGGTCGAGACAGACATGATGAGAGTCATGTAATATGAAACCCTAACAGTAATATCTAACCCTATCATGAAACCCTCATATAAAACGGTAACCAGGGTTAGGGTTTAATATGATAGTTTGGGTCTGGGGTTAATATTAGGGTTTCATATTAGGGTTAGAGATCCATATTAGGTTTTAGTTTTAGGGTTAGGATTTCTTATTAGTGTTCTGTTTTAGGGTTTGATATTAGGGTTTGATTTGAGAGATTCTAGGTTCATTTCAGGGTTTGGTATTAGGTAAAAGTTTCATTTTAGGGTTTCATTTTTGGAATAGGGATTCATATTAAGCTTTGGTTTCATATTTTGGGTTGTTTTAGAGTTAGGATTTCCTATTAGGGTTAAGGTTTCATATTAAGGTCTCATGTTCGGGTTATGGTTTGATATTATGCTTTGGCTTACATATTCCAGCTTCCTGTTAGGGTTGGGATTAGTTTGTGTGTGCGTGTCAATCAGTCCCTAAAATGACTCCCAACTGCTGTGCTGTTCGGGTCAGTTCCAGGGCAGACGTCATTCAGGCTGTTAATTACAGCCAGAAACAGCTCGCCAGGCCACTTGTTAGCAGGGGGTCTGGGGCTCCTCCACATTCAGGATGAAGTGTTATCAATAGCACCTTTAAATACGTTGATATTAAAGCGCGCCATTAAACCATGAGATGTGTTTATCATTTCAACATTTATTTGAACAAACAATACAACCTTACCGAGTGCAATTAGACCCTTTGGCACATCAAGGGGTCAACAAACGGCAGGAAGCATGTCCTTATTTGGTGTGGATGGCCACGCCCTTCTTCAGCCAGGCGTTGCTGTGAAGGAGGGACAGCATGAACCTGGCAACGTCGCCCCTGGCCACCGAGTTGCCGACGGCGTCCGGCACAAAGTAGCCCCCGTGGGTCAGGAAGTCCTTCTCTGTGGACGAGACGTTAGTGTGAACCACAGTGTCTTCAAGGACTCGTCATCGTTGTTTAGTTTAGTTTAGTTGAAAGGAAAGAAGGCCCTTTGTCTTGACACGTGACCCAGGTCAGAAGGTTAACCTGAATCTAACGAGTCTGTTTAAAGGACTCCTATTAAGCCACCAGGTGTGAGCATTGATACACCATTTCAACCGGTTTGAATGGCCACCCGTGACATCACAAGTGGGAGTGTCCACCCACATTCAAGATTCAAGAAGTTGAATTGTCACACGCACACACAGGATGTGCAGCGAGATTGAAAAGTGCAGATGGCCAGCGGAACAACACAATACAAATAACATATATACAGCAGTATATACAGCAAATACTGATGTATACTGGATAGATCCGCCGAACGAGTGGCTACAGGCCACTGGTTCAGCTGATCTATACACCATACTTCTAGGTGGACACCCCCACTCGTGTGATGTCACGTGGGGCCATTCCAGACGGTTTCCGATAACCACGCTCCCCCCCCGGTGGTAGAATAGGAGTGCTTTAATGAGGCCTACCGGTGGCGGGCAGGTTCTTGAGGCCGGCCGGCCGCACCACGGTCCAGTTGATGTCCTCGGACGCCTGCAGGGCCGCCTCCATCTCGTACATGTTGCGGAGAACGCTGCCGATCATCGGCAAGAGGAGGTTCCGGATCAGGAAGGGCGCCTGAGCTCCGGAGTTGGCTGACAGAGAGGGTTGGACGGAGAGGGCCTCTGTACTGGTTGATGTGTACTGGCGTATTCTTTGTGTGTGTGTGTGTGTGTGATATTCAGAAAACCGGTACGTTTTAAAACAAGAATGCACCCGAGATTTGCAAAAGCAACACAATATGATCTCTGTCTCGTCTCTGCAGCCATTGGTGGGCAGGCTTTGCACGCTTCTGTCCCAGTTTGCCACCGGGGGACTGGAACCCTTCCGGCCCAGCTCACTCGACTGGGGAGGAAAAGCCAATACCTAGAGTCCAGCGGTCAGATTCTTCTTCTTGTGTTGTGCTTTTTGTCTTCGGTGCTACTTGAGTTCATTATCGACCCGTTACACCGAACCAGAACCCAACAATGTTGAGGTGAGAGACTCCACGTCTTTAAGCTAAACTGTGGTGGATTTGTTTGTTCATTTGGCCTCACTAATTTAGAATATTTTGGATACTTTGGATTATAATCACTTATCTTTCAATACTCACGTTGTGTTCAGTGGGTGGAACAGTATTGTGGACCCCAGGAGGGCTAGTTGGTGGCCTAGGCACCAACTAACGGGGATCCTAGGTCATGAAACGAAAGTCCCAGCAGACTTACGCTCGGTGTACCAGGACGTCATGGTAACGAGCTGGCCGACCTTAGCGTCCCGCATGGCGCTGACCACCGCACTCATCGACTGGGTGTAGCCCGTCACCGCGGAGAAGAAGGAGATGGGGAAGCCCAGGCAGGACACCACGGCGTCCTGGTCCTGGAAGTGGGGCTTCAAGCTGTCGGCGGAGAAGATGTCTGCCTCCACCACCTGGTAGCAGAGGGACACGCGGTGTGTTTGGGGGTCATCAGAGGTGACGGTTGACGGTTGCTGCTCCTGGGTTAGGGTTAGGGTTAAGGCAAGAAGGAGATCACAGAGGCAGAATACGCTGCGATAACCCAGTGGGGAGGCCTGTACTCAAGGTCACATCGAGGAGTCCCTATTATGTCAGCGAAGGCTCATTTATAGATAACAAGGAACTCATCACCTGTGTCACAGTCATCATTATGGTTACAGAAGGTATCTGTGATTCCCTGCAGTGGGAATACATTGCAAATAGGACTGCATTATCTCCAGGATCTCCCGTTCCGTTGTGCTCGGGGTGTTCCGGGTATGCGGTCGGTGGTTCCCACCGACACAATGAAAGTGGTCTTTGAGTGTCCCGAGAAGACGAGAACGAAGAACCCTGCAGTACCTTGAGATTGTCGTGTTTCTCCTGGAGCTTCCCCGGGTTCCTGACGACGGCGGTGACCACGTGTCCGGCCTGCAGCGCCTGGCTGACCAGGTACTGACCCGTCTGCCCTGTAGCTCCCAGCACCGCGATCTTCATCTTCAGATTCTGGAGAAGTCAAAGTATAAGGAAGATGAAGATGTCCCCAACTCTTCACCAACAGACCACTCATCCAAAGAGTTTTCTTAACTAGCACAGGTCAGGTTAAGCTCTACCAACACACGCTGGACATCACAGTGGGGAGATATGTGTGCCTGCCAGTATTTTATGTATTAGGAGGATTTTACACCATGAACTGCATGACCCAGGGGTCTTGGCTTCATGTCATTGTGCAATGCAGCCACCAGGGGACCCCCGGCCAGTCGCCTGCTGTGCCCCTCCTGCGGTGACGCTCCACAGGATGTTTACTGTACTTTGCTCTTTTATTATTATTATTATTGGCATCGGTGCACGGAAAACGTTCCCGTCGGAACGTTCAGCTCTATATAACCTAAGTCTAGGGAGAAACTATATATGTACTATACAAGTATATGACGCCAGCCACGCCCGCTCCGGACAGAAACAAGAATAACTTGTTAAACAAGCAAACAAACAAACTTGTTAATCAAACAATCATTATAAATCAGACGACCTGCTGTGGTCACGACTAAGCTGTTAGAGCTTAGCTCGCCGTATGGTTTGAGTAATTTTAGTGAGATACGAACTGGTACAGACGGTGGACGCTTCCCTCTCTCTGGACTCCACGCTGACTCGGTTCCATGAGCTGCACCTCCTCTAGGAGCCACTAGGGGTCGCCCCCGCGCCGCAAGGAGTCTTGTCCCGTTGGACGTGACGGGAGGATGCGTTATATAATACTAGAGGGGTCGCACATGCGTGTGTGTGTGTGTTTGCGCAACAAGTGTTCAGTTCTGGATGTGGTGAAGTGAGTGTTCAATAGTGTTCAAGTTTCAGACAGGGCCGAAGTCCAAACCGGGTAGCCGAGATGGCAAACTTAAACACACACACAAACACACACACACACACACACACACACACACACACACACACACACACACACACACACACACACACACACGCCCCCACACGCCCACACACACACACACACACACACACATACATCCACACCCA